>JAHWXV010393181.1:0-22731 GCA_024586415.1 Phrixothrix hirtus | reverse complement strand
ACACACACACACACACACACACACACACACACACACACACACACACACACACACACACACACATATATATATATATATATATATATATATATATATAGGGTGTTTTAGATAATATAACATTCCTGATACGAAATAAGGGAAAAAAATAATTTTATTAATTAAATATGTTTGAAACATAAAGCTAAATAAACAACAAAGGACAAAGATTAATCATTAAATGTTTAAAGGTTTGTTTGATAGCTTCAATTCATTTACGAGTACGCTGAGAAATGATTGCCGCACCTTTTCCAGTCCTTACGGGGTTATTATTGTAATTGCATCGACAAATCATGCACAAATATCCTCACGTGTATTATGAGGCGCTTTATAACATTTTCTTTGACGTAACCCCACAAGAAGATATCCATTTTGATTAAATCAGGGGATTTGGTTGGCCGTAGTACGATTCCACCTCTTGCTATCCATTTAACGGTTTCATTAAAGCATTTCCTAACTCATGCAGTGAAGTAAGCCGTGGTGCTATCTTGCTGCCACATGTCCAACCTGATATTAGTGGAACATCTTCCAACAAATCAGGTAAACCTGTATTTAAAGGTAAGGGTATCCGTAACTGTTGTAATCCTTAAGATACCTATCATTTCATTTAACTGCTAATTTTAATTTTTTAGCATATTACAGTTCCTTGCGTGAATATTGAAAACCATCACGGATAGTAAGCTTCATTTTTTAAAATAAATATCTTATTATTAAGTTAATAACGTTTTAGTAATCTTTATAGATTGATTTATTCATGTTTAAATTAAAATGGTTATATATAAAAACCTTAATTGCTGTAGTATCATTGATATTGTATTTAGATTTTTTAAATAAACGCTTTTTAAATAATATTTTGTTTATTTGCTATTTCACTATCATCGACTTAAATAAATATAAATAAAAATATTATAAAGAGCAGGCTTTATCTTATCCAGAGTAAGTACCTAATTATAAATAGAAGGTTAATTGGATTAGGTTTAAACGTTTAGAGCGTAATTTACAATCAGCTTCGTTTGGCCTATTAAATGATTTATAATAACTTGACTATGATGCGAACCGATTAATTACTTAAAGTGAGACAAAAAGAAAGCTAGCAACACACGTGCTTTTGCAGGTATACCAAAAGAAAAGCTCCCGAGGCATCATAGGTGTCAAGTATAGTGCAGTATTTTGCAGCAGGTAGTTACTCATGTGATTTCGATTATGTCCTGAAATAATGTTTCAACAGTAAAATCAGTATAATTTATTTAAATATATTTAAAACATGCTTGAACTTTACACTAACTATTTGTAAGTCTAACAAAGTTGTACAGTAGTCAATAAAACAAAAAAGAAGCTAATTATTTCTATCACGTAATTAAACACACAATATAATTTCAGCAACTAGCGTTTGTCTTAGAAGCTTTGGAATCAACCCTTGCCATGAATTTGAGAAGGTAGGTCTTTTCTTATTTCAAACACACATATTAAAATTAAAACGTCAAAACAAATCATCAATAAATATAATTTTTATTATTTGTCATCAATTATTACAATGTTCACACAAGAACAACGGATATTTATTGTGGAAAGCAATTTTCATATTAGCCGACGTGTGTGTGAACAGTTTAACGTTTAATAAATAGGAAATACAAATTTGATAGTAATTTGTAATAATCAGTGACAACTAATAAAAATTACATTTGTTGGTTATTTGTTTTGACGCTTAAATTTTAATATGTGTGTGAAATAGGAAAAGACCTACCTTATCAAAATCATAACAAGAGTTGTTACCAAAACCTCTGGGACACACGTTTTAAAGAATTAAGTAGAAAATAACTGCAAATTTTCAGGCAAGGAAGCTATTTCTCATGTCATCAAAAATACAACAATTTGCTGTAATAGGATCGAGATAAATAAATAACATACTATAAATGTGTTAGTAACTAGATTTATAGGTGTCATTATCTTTGGGACACAATTTTTATAATAAAATATAAAAATAAACATCTTCCCCTTGTAAGACTGGGAGGCAAAATGTCCATACTTAAATATTATATGGAGATAGAGAGAGAGAGAGAGAGAGTGTGTGAGAGAGAGAGCAATAAAAAGGACCATCAGCGAAGACCGTGAGTGTTTGAAGGCATGTATGAGATCATTAGGTATACATAATTTCAAAGTAACTTCACCAATTTGACTGCGCTGTCATATTTTGAAATATCGATCGATCCGTTTGCAATGAACAATTTTAATTAAATACGAAACAAAAAAAGAGTTGCTCTAACAAAGGTGCTGCTGTCCTTTACTTTGCAGATAAAGCCGTATTCGCTTCTCAAAATTAGCGGATACGTTATCTAAAACAGCTCGGGCTAGTTCTTCAATTCCTTAGGAAATTATATTTCTTAATTGCTGGAAGTTTTGCGAACTATTCCGACAAAGACGATTTTTTATATCAGAAAACAAGAAGAAATCGGAAATGGTACTATCTGGAGACCGCGAATGCCATAAATTGTAATCGCTTATTCTATCGTCGTAAAATTGTCGCAAACATCATTGTTTGAAATACCGTGTATGAGGCAGCTTTGTCTTAATTTGAAATTACCCCGAGTAAGTTCGTCGTTGCTCAATAAACGATGTCAATATATGATGCACATACAAATATTGTTTGTTTTCTTTAAAGAAGGTGAATGAAATTTGTCTTACCAAGTGGTATCTTAGTGTATTCGTGTGAGTTATCTCTTAGTCAACTTTTGTTATTTTGACTATATATAAAGCCCTCAAGGTAAAACCAAGTCTCGCAATGTAGAACGTGACATCAAAATTGTCATGATTGTTTACATTGTTGCGAAACCATTCACAAAAGTTTATCCGAGACACTAAACCTCTTAGCAGTATTTGATGCTGTAAATAAGTTTTGTTCGGTAAATGGGGAAGGCCTTTCTTTAAAATAGTTCATCAGGTGTCATAAAATGGACCTATCTATCAATCCAACTTTCTCAAAAATTTATGATCGTTTCTTTATGTAACTTTAACATTTTCTACAACTCCTGTTCTTTTAATTAGCCTTTTAGGTCCATGATTACTCTCAATACTGCCTGATTCTCGAAAATTTATCAACACTCTACAAGCAACTTCCAAAACGTTCTTAAAATCCACAACTTCGTTGGAAAATTGAAAACTAAATTCCTAGCAACATTTCCAACGTGTATACTGCCACCCACTGTTCTCATTTCAAACTCGTTTCTGAACGATTCTGTACGATTCCAGTAAAAATGTTTTTCGTTCAACCATAAGCATTTTATCTTCAAACTTTCAAATTGACATTAATCTGGTAGAACAAAAATTATACCTAATGATCTCCGCCGTTCCTTAAAAAATCTATGGTTTCTGTTGATTGTGTCTTTGTTCTCCCCCCCCCCCGCGCCGGGATAGTTTATCTAATAAGCAAAGGCGATGTAATTCCCTTAATGTTTTATTTAAATTAGACCAAAATGGCGCTATACTAATTTCAGTGCCTATTGCGACAACCATAAAAACTGGATAATCTTATATTTAGTGTAAAACGTTAAATGTATATTTAGACCCGGCCGCGCTTTCTTGAAAGAGGGAGACTTTTAATATCATAAAATTATAAGCGTTTGTACTGAATGCGTCAAGGTTGAATGTAGTCGTAGTTAATAGCCAATAGTCCTATGCTAGATTGACTAAAACTCACATTCCCCTCAGGATAGTGGAAGACATGCTACACTGGGACAAAGTGGTAATTTTTTCCAAAAAGAAACGGTAGTGACACAACTGAATTTGCGTACTGCTTTATTTGTAGCTAATTTTCCAGAAATATGATTCCAATACCATTTAGATGGTTAAGAAAGCAGCTATATCGACCCGAATACGCAAACTTCCTTACTCTTTGTACTGATAGCCACAACTATAGGACAAGCATTTTTATGAATGTTGCAACAGTTAAAATATACTAATATGGTTGCCATATCAGAATGTTGGTTGCACCTCATTACCGTACTTGTAAATGCATTTAAAAATTCAATATGTAGGTATATGACGTAGATGTTGTTGATCAAATTCATATTCGTACACCTTTGGAGAACGGCTTATTCAGTTTAATGTATTTCATATAATAGAAGATGTCTATATAACAAACGTCTGAATGTATAAGAAAAATGGAGTATTAGTCGCGGATGCTCCGATAAAGCCACGAAATACCAAGTTTGCTCACGAAAGAACTCTGCGCCATAAAACATCCATTAAATTAGTTTGTTAATTTGTTAATGATATTTTGGGGATATAAAGGAAGATGCGTGGTTTATCAATGTCTAGAAAGGTGAATAACTTACCATGAGACGCTGTTTTAATTAAAAGCAATAGCCAACAGATTTTATTTTGCTGCGTTTATCAGACTTTATAAGCATGTCTTAATTAGTAAGATTAAACATTTACTTTAGAAACTTCCAAAAGTTACTAAAAATTCAAAGAGTAAACTTTTAGAAACTCTGTAGACAGCTTGCAATACGATCCTGATGCTCTAGCATGTAATCTTCTTGGCATTACGGCGTTTCTGCCTCACTTCTTTTTTAACTAAATATTCATTTATTTCTAACTTTACTTGAACTATTTACGAAGATCTAAAAATTATTTGTAAAAAAATTTTGATGGCAAATGTTTGCCTTTTTTGATACGAGACATCAAAAATTTGAACAAATAATTTTTTTGACAAGTAATTTTATTTTAGGTCAATCGCAGCGTAACATATAATAGTCGGTAGCATAACGATATAAAATTCCTAATTTATTACGTCATTTATTAAAGTAATGCAAACAATACACAAGTTTATAAATTCCATCATAGTTTATTTATAAATAAACCTATGCTCCGCTATTTCGAAATTCTAAGATTACCTTATTATACATGCATAATTTGTAAACGCCTCCCTTCAACCTTGTAGTAATTCTCGTATTACATACTATGTTTTTATTAATTCAGCTAAGTTTTTATTGTGATGAAACTGAACCACAAGATCATCATTTTATTTCTACTTGTTTCTATTTAAAACAAATTTATCGTTATATAGAAAGCAATAAAAGATAAAAGTTTAAAAATCATTAGCTTTACTGTAACTGACCCGCTCTTGTGATCGATTGCGCGCCAGACTATTAATCTCACGAGTAAACCGTTTCTTATGAATTTTTGTGCGTGTGTGTTTGTTTGCGCGTGTGAGAGCGTGCGTGCCTGATGCGTCTGTGAGCGCATGGGTGCTAGTAAGCGCATGCGCGTGTGTATGTGCTTGCGTACGTGTGTGCATGCGTTTGTGCCTTCATGGATAAATGTGTGTTGATGCATGCCTGCGTACGTTCCCTTGTGCCTGTTAATCTATGTGTGCGAGTATGGGAGTGTTGTGCGTGTATGTGTATGTGTGGGTGCGTACTTGCGTTCTGCGAGAGGATATGCACGCGGGCGTATATATCAAATAAAAGGTTATTCACTTTTCAAACTTGTTGCGATGGGTATCGAATTTAATACTATAATGTTTTTAAAATATACATACACAATCATATTACTGATTCAAAGAAGCATTTTACTTTGGAAAGCGTAATTTTATACAATCTAATTAACAGTTGATGGTGACTCTATTTTAGCATATTTTATTAATTTCAAGAATCTCGAGGTTATTTAGAAATTTGTGTCCAATTTATTTTCTAATATAGATTATAAATGTTATGTTCAAGGATTTGCAACCATAACTAGTTGTTAGTAAATGTTTTGGATTTTACTTTTAATCGACCTACTTGACTTGATTTTACGCATTTTTAGAATTGAATAACCGGGAAGGGATGTTGCATACTAGGAACAGAACATTAGACTTTCTGACAAGAATTTTTGAAATACAATAAAATTAAAGTAAAAACGAGGAAAATTAGTCTTTGAAAGAATAAGAAACGCAAGTGATTTAAATGTTAGATTAAGTTTTGAAATAATTTAATTTACATTGGCAGTTAATGTTAACATTAATATTGATCGCGTACATATTAAAACATATATGTGAAGATAGCTTATTTAATAAGGAAAGTGGGAAGAGTGCCACTGCAGGGAATTTCCAAAGAATAAATGCTATTGGATAGTTCCTTGAAAAGTAAACTAAGAAAGGGATTGAGAACACTTAAAATATTTTAAAAGTGTTACATTGGAAAATTATCTCAAGGCTTTTAGAAGATCAATGCGTTAAACATGTAGGCATAATGTTGGAAAATTGTGAATGCTTTTATTCAACAAACATTTTTAACAATTCGAATACCCCAAAACACTACTTTGAAACTGCTTATAATTATAAATAATATGTATGTTTTAGTTAAAATCTATAATATATTTTTAAAATAATCTAAATTTGCCTTTATCTGCTGATGAGTATTTAAGGTTTGAGTTAATTATCCTGAAACATTGTTACTCGTTAGTAGACAAAGTACTCAAAACCGAATGAAGAATAATTAATAGATAGAAATTCAAGCAAACTACAACCTTATTTGATACATCAGAATTTATTTATTGCCTAAAGCCAAACAATAAATAAACGTTAAGTACTTAAACAGAATATCCAAACAAATCTCGAGATCAAAATATTTAATTCAGTTACATAACGCATAATGATAAAATCAGCACACCGACAATGGTTGGTTTGTTACCTTAGTATTACGTGAAAACTGACATAATCTTAAAGCTTTTATAACAATTTAAAAATGGATTTAAAACTTTCTAAATCAAACAGAGAAAAGCCTCTAAGCATTAAGTTAGCTGACGTTGCCATAGCAGGATAATGCTATTTGAGTTTGTTCAACCCAATTAAACCATCTCTTCCATAAAATCCTGAACTAACAAATATAATAGCCCATTTAACTTTAATTCGCAAATTTTTAGGGGCTTCTTTTATAAAGTACTTGTGGTACTTTAATACGTATAGTACTGTATCTTTTAATTATAAATATTCTTCGCTACTAAGTAGTATCAATCTAAGTTATTAACTTCAGCTTCGAACTAGCAGTTATTTGTGCCGTAAACATATTATTTACTCTAAATACATTGAGAATCCTAGCTCATTTGTTAAGTGGAATAATCGAAGTACATTTTATTTGTACTAAATGAACTAGTAATATACAGGGTTTTGCAGAAATGGCTTTGGAATTTTGATATGGTACCTAAATTTATTCTTTAAGCCTTTATAAATTTAAAATTATGATATTATAACTATAGTTATATTATATATTAACTAACTAAAGCGCCTCTTTTAGTCTCGCGAAAGAAAGTTTATTTCTTGAGCGATAGCGAGAGATATAATCTCGCTAGGAACTAAAAAAAATGTTAGTATACAGGTATATACATTATTTTCTGCACTTTCGAATAATTTGAGATCAGAAAGGGCCAAGAAAGTAAAATTGCATGAATTTGACATTGATAGTTCATTTGGGTTACCTGTGTACGAGGTGTGGCTATTAAATAACGAGACTGACGCTGTAAAATATTTCATTTTGATTTCATACATTTTTACTTATTATCACCTTCAATATACACCCCTACTCTATCCCTACAACGTTTCATGCGAGTCTTCCATTGTTCGAAGCAGTGCTAGAAGTCTTCTTCTGTTAGCTCCTTCAGGACGCGTGCCGCTTTCCCTTTCACAGCTTCAGCAGACTCAAATCTTGTTCCCTTTAAGGCAGATTCCATCTTAGGAAACAGATAGAAGTCGCACAGCGCAAGATCTGGTGAATAAGGTGGATGGTCTAACACTGGGATCCTGAACGTGGCTAGAAATCTCTTTACAGGCAAGCGGAATGAGCCGGCGCATTGTCTTGGTGTAGAACCCATGACTTGTCCTCCTCAATTCGGGTCGTTTTTTCCTTATTATTTCACGGAGTTCCGCAAGACCGTGAAGGTAGTAATTTTGATTAATAGTTTGACCTTCCGGAACCAAATGATGGTACACAATCCCATGAATATCGAAAAATATAATCATCATTGCTTTAAATTTTGATTTGCTCATTCGAGCTTTTTTGGCTCTTGGTGAAGAGAGGGTCTTTCAGTGCATGCATTGGCGCTTCATTTCAAGATCATAAGTAAAAAACCATGAATGGTCACATGATAATATCCTTTCCAATAGGTTTGGGTCATATTCAATGGCATTCAAAGTGTCAGTACAAACATTTTTGCGATGTCCTTGTTGTTCACGCGTGAGAATTTTAGGCACCATTCTGGCACACACTCTTTTCATGTTAAAATTGTTAAGTAAAATTTTCCGTACGGATTCCTTATCAATTCTTATAGTTTCAGCAATCGCACGAATACTTCACCGACGGTCTGATCGTATCACATTACCGATTTTTTCGATATTGTCACCCATTTTTGACGTGGAAGGGCGACCCAGGCGTGAATAATCTTGAACGTCTTCTCGGCAATCCTGAAAAGGCTTAAATCACTCAAAAACACGTGCGCGCGATAAACATTCATTTCCAGACACTTCTTTCAATAAATTATATGCTTCAGTAGCAGTTTTTCCAAGTTTCATGAGAAATTTCACAGCAATTCGTTGCTCTAATGTTACACCTAACATTTCTCCGGCAAAACAAAAAGCACTATAATGCGAATGAAGGCTACGGCTATACTGATTTGTTTACAGAAGCGATAAGCACTGCATTCTAAAGAGAATACCTCATGATAACAGCACAACTATTTACCATCATTACCTACCCCATACCCTCTTACTCTACTGGTTTGCTACTGAACTAAATTTCGTGAGAAGAGTAAGTGGCGCCCATCATGTAGGGCTTCGAGGTTTTAGCTTCTTGGTTTGAGGAAACGCGTGTGAAGAGTGGCTTCACGACATTGAAAAGCTTGAGTCGAACATTTTCTTTTGACTTTCCTACATTCTTTTTGCTCCAATTACTGGTCTTTTTGACCTTACTGATTAATTTTACTTCCGGTTGGAATTTATAATTCTTCTTTTCCTTTATAGTTTTCTTTTACTTTAACTTTGACCTACATTAATTAATCAAAATAGAATCGCATTTGGACGTCGGTCGTTTACTTCAAGATGAAATAGAATATGAAGTTCGTATACGGGGTATCTCCGAAACGATGAAGGTGGAAGCAATGAGGAAAATGCTTCGATCCGTGACTAAACTTAAATTTGATACTAGTTTTGTTCTACCGCCCTATCCTTATACCGTCGAGGAAGATGTTTAAGTTGTCCGAAATAAAATCACTGCTATTTGTGGACTACTGTTTGTTGCATTAATTACTAAGGGATCTGGTGAGTTCTTGAAAATTCAGACGAAGATCAATCACTTCAGCGGTCGGATAAATTGCGCTCCAGCTGCTTCTGATGAAGAAACATAATTAGGTACTAAATTTCTCACTCAGTTAGTTGTGTTGTATATCGAGCTACAAACTAAATCCAACGTTGAAACAATTGGCGAATCATCCGCTACTGCTCCTTCAAGGCAACTGTCCGACTTGTCTTCGGATGAGGAACTTGAACCTGCTCAAACGGTTCCTAAAGCTCATGTTTATCCTTTTGGGTTGTCTTCGGAACGTGATCTATTTCAGCCTGTTTCAGTACACAAGTGGGAGTTGAAGTTCAGTGGCAACGTCAACGATTTATCCATTGCTTCGTTCTTGGAACGCGTTGAAGAACCCTGCGAGTCCAGGAACGTGTCTAAAGAAGCACTAATCTCTAGTACTGGCGATTTATTTGAGGGAGATGAGGGAGATCTTGGAATTGTTCTTTATGCTCGTCCTTTATAACTTTGAAGGATTTGGCCGACGAACTTACTTTGGAATTTTTACCATTGGACTACGATGACAAACTGCTGGATCAAATTCGTTTGCGTACTCAAGTTAAAAACGAGAAATTTGGTATGCAATTAGCTGCCATTACTAACTTTTTTTTGTAGGCTGACTGTTCCTTGGGCTGAACGCGAGCAATTACGCATTGTTAGGAAGAACATCCTCCCTTATCTTCAACAACAATTAGCATTAGCTCAAGTGAATTGGCTACGAACTTTGAAGTTACTCTGCCGTAAGATGGAAGAACCTTGATCTACTGTTGCGGAATACGTACCACCTTCTTCGTCTTCTTTGACTTTAGCGCCTGAACTGTTACATCTTGTTGCTGATCGATCTGTAAACTGAATTTGGTGTTGACTAACCGAGTACTCGACTCCATGCTTGTTTTAAACTCGGATTAAGGTTTCTTTACTTTGGACGAACGTACACGTACTCGTCTAGATTTTATTCTAGGTAGTGCTGACGATGATGAAAGGCCGTACTTGGAAGTATAGATCTTCGGTTATAATCTTTTGGGACTTTTGGATTCAGGTGCTACCAGAACTATTATTGGCCGTCCAGGTTAGTAGATGTTAAGTAACTTAGGTTTAACGATGGGTCCTCCTCCTTTTACTCAATGTGTGATGGCGAACGGTGAGACGAGTAACGTCTTGGGTTGTGTTAGATTACCATTTTGGGTCGAAATTAAGTTAAGGTGTTTAATGTGTTGGTCGTTCCTTCGGTCAACTAAACACTTATCTTAGGTGTTTACTTCTGGAAGAGCTTAGCTGTAGTACCTAACTTCCGCAACAATAAATGGCATTTTGGTCACCCTCCAAAACAAGAACGTTTCCCGATTAGGAGTCACGTTACTCTTACTACTTCTCAAGATGAGCAATTAACTGAACTGATTTCTCGTGTGTTTCCTAGTACTTTATCTTCTGTTGCTGAGACTTTAGGTTGTTCTACTTTAGTCTCTCATGACTTACGAACTTTGGCTGCACCTATTAAACAAGCGCTATTATCCAATGTCTCCTGCACTTAAGGAACAGGCGAATGTTGAGCTGGATGAAATTTTACGTTTATGGGTTGTGGAGACTTCTTGTAGTCGTTGGTCTTCGCCTATTGTGTTAGTGCCCATGAAGAATGGAAGTTATCGTTTCTGTGTGAACTTTAGAAAGGTTAATGCTGTCACTAAGAAAGATGCTTATCCTTTAACTTACGTGTCACAAATACTTGATAGACTTAAAGACGCTAGTTATCCTACTAGTTTGAATGTCAAGGCTGCTTACTGGTAGATCCCTTTAACGGAAAATGCTAAACCTATTGCTGCTTTCACTGTACCTAATAGAGGACTCTATAAGCTCACGAGCATACCCTTTGGCTTCCATAATTCTACGTCTACTTTCCAGCGTTTCATTAATAATACGGAAGTGTAATTAAGAAACATTGAATTAAGGACTTCATGGACTTTAAGAAAGTGTCAAGTACCGTGCGCGAGTGTTTTAGTTTAATTTAAAATTAATAGTAGAAAAATTGCTTAATTAAAAGCTGCATTAAAGATGCTATAAAATAATTAAATAAGATAACGCAACCTGATGCAAATACAATCCGCTACCGCACGAAATTACTCAAAATTGCTTTGATAAGCAATCACAAACAACCGAAATACCGATTTCCGATTATTGAAACGTGAATTAATTAATAAACAATTAATTAAGAATATTGGATCATGTTGCGTTATCAAATGAATTAAAAACATGCAGCCGTTATTCGTATCACTTTGATAGCAAACAAAGAAAGCAAGTCAAAAAAGTATTCGGAGAACAAAGAAAGCAAGTCAAATCAGTATACGGAGAACAAAGAAAGCGAATGCCAAATAAGTATAAATAAAACGATTTTGCAAACCGAAAGGGAGTCTTCGTAGAGACTATATACGGGGCGTTGCCTAGTGCAAAATCCGTCTAAAGCTTTCCGCCATCGGTAAAGCTATTTTTGTTAATAATTCCTATAACCAGCACCGCCGAGTACCATCGACGTCGCTGTGCGCTGTGTTGTATCAATAGCGGACGCACATCGACACCGATCCGAAACCATCCGTCGAATACACTCTCCCGTCGTCTGTAAATGTGTAGCTAGGTTGCGATTTACAGAAGCAACGCCGAGCACTGTCGACGTCGCTGTGCGTTGTGTTGTATCAATAGCGGACGCACTTCGACGCCGAACCGAAACGATCCCCCCAAGCAAGGTAGCCTCTTGTTAGTGAACGAGTAGCTAGGTTGCGGTTTACCAACGACGCTATTTTAATAGGAACGGTCGGCGTCTATCGAGTGGCACATCTGGTCACGGATACGCGTCGATCTCTTGCCACCACACGCGGTTCTAGGAATTTGCGCCGACTGGCAACTTCAAAGTCGCGGGCAAATCCCAGGTGCCCGTATCGACTATAATGCGAATTCCGGTACGACTTGTAAACGCAAAGATTCATATTTACTTTGTTTGCTAACTTAGTGTTTCTAATTTATAACGTAGAATAATTTTAAGTTTGAGTTCCAGATATATTTGAGTTGATTCATTATTAACGAATATTATTTTAATTTTGATTACACTGTGAAAATTACTTATTTATTTTGCCAATAAATTAGTATAGCAACCTGACCTTTTAATTCCACCGTTGACCGAACCGAACAGTAAATAAAAGTTCGTTTCGAGACCGAAGTTCGAGCGACGTCATTTAGTGTAAACATCTTCCATCGCAAGAAAACCTTTCTCACGTCATTCCAACCGTCCGAATCGTCGAAGCAGGATTACAGACAACACGAAGAATCACCCCTCACGACTAAGAGCTACCACCAGGTAGAACGCAAGTTCTTAAATTCTTCTTATGCCGTTCAGTAAGGACTGAAACGTCACAGGATCACTGTGGGATGATAAGTAATTTTCTTTAGAGTTAGGCTAGCGGAATACTATTTTTGGAAAGTACTCCAAAAATGGTGCTTAAAGTATACCACACCATATATAACTTCATATTTATAAATTGTACCTAACTGTTTGGACGTGTCAGACTCCACAAAATAAATGAATAGTATTAGTTTTGTAAATATCGACACTTTCAGTGCTGATTCTTCTTTAGGAATTGAGAATACCTTAACAAAATAAAACAATAGATGCATTAAACACATTTATAGAACAAATTGGTAATCCACAGGTTATATATATATATGTATAGAAATTTGATAAACAAGTAATCAACTCGTAAAATGAATATAAAATTACATGAAGGGGTGACAATTTAAATTATTAGCAATAAACTTGCTAACGGACGGGCTCCTTAAAACCTATGAATACTTACAGGTGTCTCAACTAAGTTATTTATGTAAAAACAACTTTATTTGAGCAGCCAAAGCCCGGACGTTAATTAACAGCCGATGAGAGTACGGGTCAGAATTCGCAAGCGAGTTCGAAAGGTAGATTTGGTAATGAATTGCCTTAAGGTTAGGTACACCGCGCAATATACGCTCTGGACTACCTTGATCTATTACACTATAAGAAAGCGAAAGTATATTTTAATAGCTGCTTCAATGCGCACATGTACGCGCACGCGTAAGTGTACGCGCAGGGGCACGCGCACGCACGCGCAGGCTCACGCGTAGGCGCACGCGCATATACAGACGCACGCACACGCACGCACGCTCGCACACACGCACTCACACACGCATGCACGCACGCACGCACGAACGCACACACACATATATACACATATATGCACATATCTACAGATATATGTATATAATTCAATTTATTTTGTAGTTTAGCTCAAGCCAAACCCTGCAGAATATTTTAACTTTGACAAGTTATCAAACACGCTACTAAAAGTTGTTATGTACGGAATTACATTGAAAAACACTACTATTACTTAATTTGAAACAAAGGGCATTCAAAATGTCTTGGTGGTAAGTTCTTTTGCTAACGCTATGGAAAAGCGCAAGTGGAGATTAACACCTACCGTACCTGTTGTACTACTGTAGAATTCGGGCCACAGTTGATGTCCTAATTAGACAGCAAGAATGACCACATGATGTCCTCACATCTTCCAATTTTTCATGCATAAATTGTGCTTTGCCCATTTCCAGCAGTTAGGATCATGGACTTCGAAAACAATAAAACACTAGTTGCACTTTAAGTGTTATGTGCTTTTACTACTTTGGAATTTTTGATTTTACACTTGTCAGGTTCTTAATTCCCTTGCTAACTAATTCACTTTATTAGCGACGCCAAAGTTCTTCGAAATAGCTCTTAAACGTGAGGAGCTATATTTCCCTTTATATAAAATTTCCAGTAGGCCGATTTGATGTTAAAATGGAATACTATAAACATTAATAAACAGCTGAGCCGCTGCAATAAAGCGCAGTCCTAGTGAATTGCTTGTAAATGTATTAATGGGCCTAATTAAGATTACTTGTCCATTTATTCAAATGACGTCTATTTTTACACACGGAATAATTAATTTAAAGTTTTTAGCTACTAACGTTAATCCAATGATATATGCGCCCTTCCCTATTTGTGTTATGAGTAAACAATTATTTACTGAGGAACTTGAATTAATTGAGTCTGTTTTAAATTTTAAACAAGTTATATTCGGTAGAATTGGAATTTATGAACTGGAGAAATCACGTAGCTATTATACTTAGGTATTTAAAATGCTCTTACAGGAAAATATACAGAGTGTTTCAGATAATATGACACTCCTCTTTAGGAATGAAAGCAAGACCTATAGATACCCTAAAGCTAAAGGCAATATGAATACTAAAAATTACTTTTTTTTAATAATGACGGGTGGACAATACACATCCTTTCAAAGATACAAATATCATCGAGTAAGTGTTTCTTACTAAATAAGCATTTCCGTAGTAGTACAGAATTTTGGCGTCTATTTTAACTTTCGAGGTAGGCGCATAAAAATAGGGTCGTAAAATGATATCCCCTCTTAAATGTCAGTGACTGACATCTTGATAAACGAAATTATGCCAATTTACGTCAGTTACTAGTTGCGCTTCGTTATCTAACCAGTGTATTAATAATAAAAACTAAATCGCAAGTTGTGCCCATCTACACCGTGTTTAACTGATAGGTGATTTTATGTTGATAAAACTGCGCATAGGTCTGTAATAATGAAGTACTTACAGAGATATGATTCAATTAATATGGATTTAAAAACTGTAAAATGAAAAATTAGATTGAGAGAAATAAATCTGTAAGCGAATTAACATACTTTAGCATTTTTAATTATTTGTAGATTCGAAGGTAATTTCACAAAAATGATACACTAAAGGAATTTTTGCGCTTTCGGGACCAAAACGTCAATTTTAGTCGCTTGTTTCCGTGACTCTTAGTCTCAAGGGAATAAAATTTTACTTTACTCCCAAGGCTGATAAAGTAAATTTAATGCCGCTCACCATAGAAATAACAAAAATTAACCAATCAAAATTATATTTGCTGAAAGAGTTTCTCTAGAGCTTCGTAAATTAAATTCAAATATCATTTGCCATGAAGCACACATTAATAAATCGAATGATCTGTCAACTTCAATGTTATGCAATTTTACTTTCTTCGACCCTTTCAATTTCAAATTTTTCGAAAGTTCAAAAAATAATGTATATACCTCGGGACTAAGAGTGCTCCTTAATCCCAACAGAGAAAGCTTATTTCTCGAGCGACAGCGAGAGAAATAATCTCTCGAAGCAACTTAGTCCCTTGGTATATAATATACTATTGTAATAATGTATCTGAAAGTTTTAAGACAATATAATTGGCCATTTAGGTAATTAATTATGTATCCGAAAACAATGTTAGGGAAAACTCTTTTAAAAGTTTAAAAACGTAAGGTAATTAATTACATTAAGTCTCGTCAATAAGATTGCTTTAAAGATATCAACTATTACAATATTCCTTTAATATCACTTTTTTACTTTCTCTCGCCTATATGAAATATAGTATAGAGAAAGTATTGTTTTCGCCATCTCAGCATTAATAACTATGAAATTAAAAGCCCTAGCTAAATAAAAATTTATATTTAGGGTTATAATCGCCTTTTCATGCAAAACCAAAAATTAAGTTAAAATCCAATAATCGGAAGTACCACTCTGTTTCAGTCATTTTTAGATATCTTCCGAATTATTAATTTTCACCGTTTTCTTGAAATCAGCTCTAACGATTTTTTTATAAACTTAGCATACTTCTTAGCTATTTAATTTGGCTTTATATTAACCAAGGAGTCTCTCTAATAAATTTTTGAAAATCGAGTAACGGAAAGCACTTGGAGCATTAGTTGTGAATAGAATATCTCAAAAACAAATCACATGAAAATCAAAAACTATATTTAAGTTTTCTATCTTCCGTACATGCGACGACAAGTATTTAGTTAAAATCGAGCGACCGGAAGTGCCCGCTTTATTCTTGCGATGTTTAAGTTTTTTGCTATTTTCTCGAAAACGGCTGTAACAATTTTTTTGAAAGTTGTTGCAGTTCTTATGCATTTGATGTCCTTTTACGCGAACTTAACAGGCTTTTCTGAAAAAATGCGACGAATCGTATTATCAGAGAAAATCTCTTGAGTTAAGCAGGGTTTTGCATGTCTAGTATCTTGGACGGATAACCATTACTATTATCGTTTACAAAATAAACCTGAATAATATTTCAATCATGTGGACATTTACATATTTGTATATCTATGTGCGTAAGAGAAAGACGTGTGTTATCTCACACTTGATTTTTAAAATTGCTTTAGAAACAGCGCTTAAGACAATATTTGATTATTCTCAGTCGAATTGGGCAAATTATTCTGCCATTGCTCTGAATACTGTTATAAAACCAACTAGAAAAATCTAAAACGTGTCAAAGTGTTTAAAGAATTTTTATTTTAAGTGTGGGATAATGTCACACTGTTTCGGAAATAAAAATTGATTTTTAGGTGCAAAATTAAAATATATCAATAAATAATTGCTTAAGCTTTCGTTACATTTAAACACATTTTCTTAGTACGATGCAGGACTTTAAACTCTATTATTATTATTATTATTATTAGTTATTAATAAATAACTTCTTCAAAATTTCTAAAAGAAATTGTATACATTATTTCTAAATTCTTTCAATTGTGTAAAAGGGCAACCCCCTTTCGTGTGATTTATTATACTAAACAAATCTAAATGTGCTTCTACAGCTGTAAAAGCGCATGCTACTGTAATTTTATACTGTTAGGTAGGTCAGTTATAATTTTATGAATGATTCAATAGTTCTAATTTGATTGCAACCATAATTAGAAAAAAAGGAAGGACCTTTTTGGTATTCGTATTACTTTTAATTTTACGCTTATTGGTGTATCTGTAGGGTTTACTTTCATCGCTAAAGAGGGTTGCCATATTATCTGCAACACCCTGTATTTAATTAAAATAAACAAATAAACAAATGTGTTTACCTTACATTAATACTACAGCATATAAATATATACTCAGTGGTCATAAAAAAACAGCAAAATCTGACAAAATAATAATGGTTTGTTACACGACCGTCGATCTAATTCGCAACTAAGCGAAATGTAACAAATCATCATCATAATAGAAATTTAAATTCTCACGCACATTCGCAACGCTTGAAGCGTTACGTACTGTTCTAACTAGCTTTACAATACCGTAAAGTTATCTTTTTATAAAACGTTAAATATTTTACTTTGCAATTCTTTAAAGTTATGTAACGTTATCTTTTACAACGTTAATTATTTTTATTGTGGGATGCTTTACAATAAACTACTATTTAAATTCATTAATCGATATTAATTTCCATATAGTCAAGTTCGGTTATTCGAATTATTAATCATTTATTGCAAACATTGCATGGACATACACCCTATCATTTTGCTTGGTCGAATAAAATCTGTATCCAATAGATTCTGTCCTCCGGGTTAAATTTTGTACCCCTTTTCGGGTACGTTTTTGACCTAAGGCGATTTTGAATTGTACTTTCATGCATATGGTGCTATAATTCTTTTAATTCTTCAACAAGTTGATTATAAACTCCTAGAGGAAACCTTACAGCTACGTTGTTTATTTGATGAAGTTATATTATAATGCCTTAGGTTCAACCGCCTTACCATCGGTATCGTTGAATGCTGCCGAAGAAGTTCAATTTGTTAGAGATGACGTAATAATCCCTACTGAATCATTTATAAACATTATTCATGAAGAATAACATCTGTTTAAATTATTTTACTCTTAATTTAACAAAGCCTATTATGCCACGAATTTCAATTATATCGTCGGTTCACATCTTATAACGGGATAATCCGGTTCTACACCCTTGAAGATGTTAAGAGGGAAAATCCCCAGAATAATTGGTTTGCCTCGGCCGGTTACAGTAGACAAGGGGAGTAGGTCTTACGCTTGCTAGAAAGGCGTAAACTTAGAGTTCAGGGATTTTGCGTAGGGTGGTAGCATTCGAAAATTCGTCGCGAAAAATGGTTAGATAGTCTTGTATAAGGGCGTCACTTCCTAGCAGAGTTTGTAGGCACTGGAATCGGTACTATTTGAATATCGTTATCACTTAAATCTGAAACGTCCTCTTTGCCTAAGATAAAATTGGAAAAACGAGATATCATTTCAAATTGAACAATGATAGTGGATAGCTTTGATAGAAATTCGTTTTTAATTTTTGTTTCCGTGCCGTTTGCAGGGGTGATGTTGTAAATGCAACCTAATAAATGTACAATTAAAGTTTCAATGTTTTTGAAACGTTCCTGGGTAAGGTTTTCATCGATTGTTTTAAATAACTGCTCCAAGGCAATTAAATCGGCAGTTATTGCCGTAACCTCTTCTTCGAACTTGAAAGGATAAGTAGAGGTTAAAGGTAAAGATGGATTTCTAGTTAATACTGATCGTAATTGTTTTCTTAGAATGGTTGTTGGACCTTCGGTAGTTAATTGTCTTATTATAAGTTCATAACAGAGTTGTTCTTTGGACAGGTATTTAACATGAATTTTAAAACCCATATTTAAAATTAAAATGTTTAATGGAAAATTACGAAAGAAAATTAATTATCAAAATAACAAACAACTTCGAATATAAAAAGGGAATGTGTAAAGATAAATGAAAACTTATTTCTCCTAAGTTTTACTAGTGGAGTATTTCTTTAATTAGAAAGAACAAAATGTTAACGATCTACACGTGTTTATTTTAAAATAAGGATTCAGATCATATTCTTCCGTATATATTTATTCGAGTAGAAATAGATGTACAACCATAGGCGTTTCCTCGGCGTTTTAACTAAATTTTTAAATTTTTGCATTTTATTTGTGCCTATAATAGTGAGTATATTTTGTCAGTATTGATCTGAAAGGAAGTACTATTACCAGAAATACGAACTGCCGCACGTTGTGTGCCAAAAATTTTATAACGGGATCATCTGGTTTTACGCCTTTGAAGATGTTAAGTGGGAAAATCCCCTGAATAATTCGTTTGCCTCGGCCGGCTACAGTGGAAAACGGGAGTAGGTGTTACGATTGCTAGAAAGGCGCCAGCTTAGAATTCAGGGATTTTCCGTGGGGTGGTAGCATTCGATAGTTCGTTGCGAACAATGGTTACATAGTCTCATGTAAGGGCGCCATTTTATCTTTGATCTTTATTCAACAGATAAATGGTAATCAGAAAGACAAAGGGACCAACCTCCAAGCTTTTATTTAATTTGACCATTTATTAACTTACATGGAAGTTACCTTTGTGATGCCCACCGCTGGATTGTACGTTGGATCAGGTGGACATACGACGAGTACCTAATATATGAAAAGCTGGATAAATAACAACTAATTCCTATAAGAAAGCATAAATTATCACTATGTGGCTACATATAATAAAATAAGATTTGCATAACGAAATCGATTATAATGAACATAAATATAGGTTATACAGTGAAAATCTACAGATTCTCCCACATCTAATTACGGAATTTTCTAATTACGATAGCTAATTCAAGTGGCCCTTGTATTTTTAAAATCAAGTTACGCTAATCACACAAATAACAATTGGCCATAAAGACCTTAAGTATGATACAAACATGAAGCATTTACAACAATAGTCTTTTTAAAGTGCAAATTGAGGTATTCATTCGTTAGTTCTACGCGATTCTCTGGCTTCATTCCTTCCGGAACAATTTAGCATGAGACAGACATTGATAAAATGATAATTAACGAAAAAGTTTTACTACTTACTTGAAGGTCGGAAACCTACAATTTCCTTAGTAAATGTAACGAGTGCACTGGCGGTCTTGGATAATTGTTTTATCGTATCGCTCATACAACTAATGCAAAATTTATCCTGTTGATCTTAATTGATAGGCAGTGGGAATTAACCCTTTTTAAATTCGCCCTAAACAGATCAAGTGGATACTCCTTAATCCTTTTGAAATCGACATCCGGGTACTCTTCCACTAATTATTAATTATCTTACAGACACGTACTAATACACGCAAATTATGCTTACTGTTTTTTTCAACGGTACTCGAGAAGTGAAGTCATTCTTATTGAAAATGTAAGGGGGGAACGAGAGTGGTGCATATCTATTTTTAAACCGGCCTTCAAGCGGGGATTGCTGAATCTCTGTTTATTTAACGAAATGTTTCTAATTTACATAATATATAATTTAGGGTGTTAAGCATTTTCTAATTCTTTGTTAAATAGGCATATATTATTTATAATTTTATAAACCAAATTATGACGTACAAATAATATTGATACTTTAAAAATTGGATTTGGTTATTATAGCGCCATACTATATACCGGGTGCTTACAAATAAGCGACCAAGTCGTAGAACTTTCAGACGCGCTTACAATCTTTATGATGAACGTATTTCAACGAGGTTTGATTTTGGGAAATTACAAAGATTAGTAAATGTTACATCTTCTCAATTAATTTGGATTCAGTTTAACTCCAAGGTCACGAAATATATACTCTAACAAACAAGATTGTATGGTCAAGGACGTTGTTAACTTAGTTAATATGTTGCGTGGCTGGTGAGCGGAAAAATGATCTTTGGGTTTAGGTGTTTGACATTAGTTGTAACGTAATTTGCTATCATTTCGTTAAATATTAAATTTTATAGTAAACAAAATGCGATCTCTGTTACTCAGATATTTGTCCAAATATACAGATTTGTTCGGAGGGCGGCACCGTAGTTTAATTTAAATTATGTTACGCAAATACGAGAATTATTTTATTATGAACTAAATATTCATTTCTATGATTATAACTCAACGAATTTTAAAAGTCCGAAGACATATTTCAAATTAAAATTTTACTACATCATTATATAAGAATGTTATACCACTTCGTTCTTTAATAAATTGATACCAATTTTGCTTTATAATTTACTCTTTGTTGATGTGTATTGTTATTTTTCAGCTGTAACGCTAAGCAGTATTTGATGTACCACATATGAACCAATGTTGGCCACAGGATAAGCGTTCTTACGTTTATATACAGGGTCCTTTCAATCAGCTAGTGCTCAAAATTACTTTGTTTTCGGCAATATCGAAATTGATTCGCTAAAGCTTCATTACCCTGACCTATTAGATAATTAACTGACTTAATAGAAATACTTGAGTTTGGTATTGGCGCTGATTCTATTTTACCAACGTTGATTTTACATTTTCAGGTCTTTAACTACGTGATTTATGTTATAATCTCACGTTACACTAACTATTAAAGAAAAGTAGTATTAGACTACGCAATCTCATCCACCTAAAATTTATTTAGAATTTAATTTTATATGGATGAGAGTGTCGGATCTAATTTCACTTTTTATTTAATATTCACCTAAAACACATTTACGAATTACAATGACTATTAAGTTTTCGCATAAATTTTTCGAAACTCGTATGTGAGACTAAATATTTCAAGAAGAGCTAATATTATAAGACGTCATTGGCCAAGATTATCAGGAACTTTGAAAAATGTCCATGGTATGAGCCTTAGTGACTTACAAGTTCTGAAGTGGAATCGGTGCTATTCCATTGTATTTAACAAAATATTATGTTCAGTTCAGAATACTCCTTTGTTATAAATGGAAATCATATTGGATACAACTATTCGATGCCGAATGGAAATTAATTAATCGATTTTAATAATATTTTAAAATTCTAATGTTCATATTTCTTAGGGCTGAGTTTATTGTGTCATTTAGGATAAAGCATTTTCTTAAAGGTTTTTCAAAAGTAAGACGCAACTTAAATTGTTCATACCTGATTACTTAAAGAATAGAATTTACAATCTTATCAGTTGTCCTGGCAATAACAGTTTTCACTATTGCATTTGACAACGTTTTTGTTTAACAATTGCACTAATCATCATGTTACATGCAAATTACTCCCAGTCGTCTGGTCTGTAAGGTCAGCAAATTTTGAGTTTCAGGGTCATCTAAAAGAAGAAGTAGTTTTAAATAAAAGCCTACGACAATTCGTCAACTGATAGAATTGCTTGTACAAACTGTAACAGGTATTTCTAAATATTGACTCAGATCTGATATTTACACTATTTAACAAGTGCTTTGGTACAAGTAAACAGTAATGGACAAATACAAAATTTCCGATAAGGTATACTGTTTAACCCTTCATAGGGCAAAAAACTGGAAAATAAATGTTTCAGACGAAATTTGGAATACACACTTGTTTATTCATTTTAAGCATAAAAAAAATATAATTCTTAAAAATACATAAAAATTTTCAAAATTACAAGGTGGGAAGCTATTACCCCAATGCCCATTTGCCCCCTATTAGCATTTACATATGTATATAATAATTGAATACATTACTTCCCACCATAAATACAACAGAATAATACAAGTATTAAG
>JAHWXV010393179.1:0-13639 GCA_024586415.1 Phrixothrix hirtus | reverse complement strand
GAATCAAAAATTGAAATTTTAAATTATTTTAATATTTCTCTACTTACAAAATAAAATCCAGGGTCGTTTACTCTAACTGTTTCTTTAAACCCTCATTGTATTTTATTACCTAAACAAACCATAAATCGTCCCTCTTGCACAAAGTTATTTACATAACAGAATATGGGTCAGTAAGATGAAAATGATTTCAATATAATGTTGCCAGAGTGCATAATCTTTAATTTGAAATATCTCACTAATGAGTGACGATAGCGAAAAAAGTTATACCACATTTTCTGCTCTATTTTCAATTTCCTACCACATGTTACAAGAACGTACGCTATTTTCTTTACACCCTGTATAAAGTTATATAAATATAAAATAATTTGAGGTAATGAATGTATTTAAGTGTTAGAACTGTCGATGCAATTCGTCCAAAGCAAAATAATGATTCTAAAAATATAACAATTTACGGTGAATGTTCGAAAGCAAGTTCAAATTTTTGATTTAAATTTTAAAATAAGCAATTATAAAGCAATGTTAGTACAAGCAACATTTAGAATAATATGTTAATAAACACATGCCAATAATAGATCTAGGCATTTGCATTAATTAATAATCAAATTTAAATAAAATAAATATTTAAGGTTAACTACTAAGTTGTTATAAGTTAAGTATGTTTAATTAATTTATGCATATGCCAAAATATATGTTATAAATATAAATAATTAATGCAATAATAACAAAGAATCAATAGTGTTTAAAAAGGCTCAATTGTTAAAATAAAGTGAGTGAATCTTTGAGTGCCGTTTACGATCAAGAAGTCAACTTTCCTTCAATGTTAATATCATACTGGTGAAAATGAAGATGCGGAGAATGTATTGGTGATATTTTCCAGCCATTTAGTTGAAATTTTTAACATTTTACGCCTAGTTCAAGCGTAAACCATCTTTTTTTTCAACCCTTAAAATATTCAGGGATGGTTCCTAGACAGCTACATGATGATATTTGAAGCATTGTGATACCATTAAAACAGGAATTAAATCGTGCATTATTTGTTTCCATAATAAGTAATTTTATTTGTTCAAAATTATGCAAAATAAGTAATTTGTGCCAGCGTAGCACAACTTAGATATGCAAATTTTGTGGTCATTGGATTGTTAGAACATCGAAATTTCAACATTGAATACCGTTGCAAACAGCAGCGCTCAAGAGTAAAATGCTCTTTATATCGTTGTGCTAGCGAAATTGGTGATTGTGCTTAGTTGCGCTAGGCTAGCACAACTCAGATATATAATTATATGACATTCAGATGGGCGATTTTAATTTAAACATTATTTCAATCTTAAATTATCAAAAATGTTTTTTGGGTATACTTTTTCTGCAATTATTTTTTCAAAATACTACTTTAGTACAATCTTAGCACAACTTAGCGCAATTGAGAAAATTGCGAAATATGTAAATTGGGGGGCTGTTCTAAAATGTCTTTTTTTTGTGTTTTAACGCATTTTTTGTATTGTGGTTATAATATTCAAGCACAATTTAGCATAAACCTAGCACAATTCAGCACAACTCTTTAAATTAGCTAATTCGAAAAGTGGGGGGCTAACTTCATATAGGCCTTCTATTCGCATGTCATAAAGTTGACAAATTTGAAGATTATAAAATCAAAATTAAAAGATAGATTCATAGGAAATATGTTTTCACAAAGTAACCTAATTTATGTCTATCTTTAAAAATGTCTTGAATCCACCAGCGACGTCGTTTTCTGCTGCTGCACATATGGCAACAATAATAAAAATAACTAGTAGATAAGAAATAAAACATTACGCTGAATTCATCTACATCCATTTCTGTTTTATTATTTTGTCTATTATATGGTTGTTATAATCACGTGGTACATGTCACACTGGCCGCAAGGCCATAAATTTTCGTGCATTTAGAAATACTGACGGCGACAAGCGTCGTCACCGGCGTTTATTCTGTTTGGACCTTAATACAACAGTTTTGTACATCATCCAGACAAACTGTAACAGTTTAATTACTCAGATTTAATATTTAAGATGTATTAGGAATAGATTGTTTTGCGCTAACCTCATATCTGTATGAATTTGTAAAGAATTGAAATGTAAATTCCATATTTTGTTCTATTATTACAGTTGAATTCTTTCAGGTAAGAATTTCGTTATTTGGATTTATAAGAGATTGTTTACTTTGCTTACTGTAGAAAAAATCTAATTTTAAAAATGTAATTAAATTGCTTTACGGGATTCTGTAAATTTAAATTCGATTGTTAAGTGCCGTGATCTAGTATTATCCTTTTCGAACTAATATATTTATTTGAATTTCACATGCACTGCGATATATAATCCTTATCTCGAGTTTTTCTGGATTGTTGTATACTTGTAAGTTTTGAAAACAGGCTGGACAAAAAACTTTAAATAAATTATGTTTTAATAGCTGTTTGATTCTGAAACCGTTGCCTACTTTTAACAACGACTGACTCAGGGGAAAGTATTTACTGCCGAATCTAAGAGGCCGCTTTGGGCTAGGCTTCAAGATGACGCCTTCTTATTGATTAATCTCTGGATGCCATTGTTAATGGCTGTATAATTTGGATAAGAAGTTCCAACAATAAAGGACGTAATTCTTTCCTTATTACAATATCGTTTTGTATGGTAACCAAAGTAGTTAATTGTTTAAAAGTCTTTATTTATATTTACTAAATTGCAGCCATTTATTTACACCAATTTGCTTAAATATTTGTTTCAAAGTAGATTAATAATAAACGTAAATATTTCCATGTATGCACAACAGCTACTTAACAAGACAATATTCTGAAGAAAACTAAAACTAAGGGAATTTAATCTGCTATTTATATAGAAAGAAGAAAGTCCAGAACATTAAAGAATAGTAAGGAATAAAATTAATCATACTTCTGATGTAATCCATTGCAATTCCATGATTCATTGCTGACCTTGAATTTATTTGATAAATACCGGTTACAGTAATGAGTCATTCATGATAAATCATTTATTTCAGTTCTAAGAAACTTCTTCAATATTCCTAAATGTTCTATAAAATTATTGGTTTCTAATTTTGTTACAATATGATTATTACTTTGTGTACATTATCATAATATTTTATATTAATACTGGTGGAATATTTTAGCCAATAACCACCAAGGTTTGAAAGATCTTGTTTCCTTTATGTACAAGGAGAATTTGAATACTAATTATTACCTTGGTAGTCTAAATAATTGATCTACAACTACCAACCTAATTAATAGCTAGGTACTTTATCTATTCAACTTTAATTTGTCAAGAATATATACGAAATGTTAATCGTTGTTCTTATGTTGACTCAAGGTCTACCATGTGGAATTAAGTGCTAACATGTTACTCAAGACATACATCTTTGAATTACTTAAATATTTTTACATCCTTTTTGGTTTTGTTAAATATGAATAAATAATATCTATCAATTTAAATTAAATGGATAAATAACTTTATGTCAAGTAATGTCATCTCTGTTGCCTTGCTTTTATAATTTTGTTGATTCTTAACGTCACTCTGTATCCAACACTAGGTAGTATAATATAATTCATGAAGAAACATCATATTTTCTCATATTGACCTTCAATCAATTTTGTAATGGATATCTAAATTTTTATATTAATAGTGTTATGTCACACAGTAGTAAGAATTATTAGCATAGATAGATGTTTACATGAAAATTTACAAACATATTTTTCGAAGTAGATTCAAAAATTTTACAGATGTATTTACTAAGGGCCTTGGTATACGTGTGTTAAATAATGCTCCTTAGTTCCTGGACAACTTGTATACACAGTGAAGCGAAGAAAATTAACTAGTATATCACCCTCACCAAAACAAATTTTCTTGAAATTTTATCAAAAATATAAAATGGTCATGAAATGAAAACCACGATGAGTTGAAAACAAGTCAAAAGCATGTAGTACTCTACAAAAGGATACAAATAAACCATGCTGTGAAGCAGCAGAGGGTATAAAAACATAAGAAGCTCAAACCAAAGCAGGATGGCAATGCTGGTGCCTGAGTAAAAAGATAGGGTAATATAAGGAATGTATTTTCATGAACTGATGATGTGGAGTAATATTACAATTGTACCAAGTCTGAAGCAATCTAATTTCATTTCGTTTTACGAAAGATGGTACAAAGATCAAACAAAATACCGTGGCAGGTTCAAAACTAAAGAGGGCACAGTTTACAACACCCGAGGGTGATGTGGTATGTTCACATACAGCAAGGGTACCTCATTGTTTCGCTCCAAAATGAAACATCTGAGCACAAGATAGTATTCTAGTATTCTATGGGGAACTGCTCAATCAATATAGAACCTGCAATTTCTCTGGTCAGGACAATTCACCCCAATACTTTAGATAGCTAAGCCTACCAAAAAGGAAGGAAAGGGAAGAGGACAAACACTTTAAGTGGAACTTACCTCCAGTTAACGTTAAAGTCGAAAGTGGAATCACTATGATATCAAAGTTTGGCATAAAACGCCTGTATCAAGAGACTATTTTAATAATGCAATGCACTTTTTGTGCAGATTTCAGATAAGAATTTCTAGGTTCACTAACCAATAAACCTTTTGAATTGACTATGTGTCACGTACTGAAATGAAAATAAAACACAGAATATGAACAAAATGGTTGATTCAAATGCTACCAAACTAGGCTCAGGCTGGAGTAGGATCGCAGATAACGAAACTGAGCATAAGAACTGCCATACATTGGTCAAAGTTGGTAAATGCAGATGCCACTGGCTCTTTTAGTCTGCTGCCACAAGGGTTCTAAGGTTTTATAAATATTCAAAATGTGAATAGATATTTCAAATTTTTAATTTGTATTTGTTTTATGGTATTACTTATAAATGATATTAAACTTACGAATGTTTATGAAATAAATAACTGTTCAATTACTGGATAAAAAGTTTTTATTCTTTTTGATATTTTAACATAATCCATAAGTTTTCAATGTCTTATTTTAAATAGGTATGCTGAGGAAGGATTTGCAACCAGAAACTTTTGTAAATGTAATATCATTTACAAATAATGCTATAAAATAAATAACAATTAAAAATTTGAAATACCCATTCCCATTTTGAATACTTATATAGCTCGATAATCTCGATGACTTTATTCCTAAACTAGCATTTTTATTTATCATAATTAATTGTAAAAAAGAATTTATAATAAACTTTTACCTTGAGTAGAAAATTGTTTTCCGTTATAGCTATGAAAATAATATATACACCAGAGTTTTCTTCTATTTGTATGAGGACATCTTCAACATTTACTATTATCTGCAGTCATCGAGTCCACATCCTTTAAAATTAGGGTCAACTATTCCCAAATCTCGCAGTCTTTATAGCACACGTGTTTCCTACAAAATATACTGATGTATACCTATTAGTAGCGGTGAATCCCATAACAAATACATATACATACAGTTGGCCAGGCATTTCCTCATAGAGACCAACTTAAAAAGCAAGACCGGGCTGAAAATTTCAATTGCTTATAAATCAGGTGATTTATAAGCTTTTTTTGTCATATATACCAAGATGTATCTGCTGTTAAAGTAATGTAAATTATATCCCCGACACCCTGTATATTTAAGACATGATTCAAATTTGCTAGTATTATGTTATAAGATTGTAAACAATTCTTTATTTCTTAGGTTGACTTCATGCATTTCTAAGCATCCGATTAAAAAGTTACACAGATGATTATTTGGTTTATATTTTATACAAGTTGCCAAAATGAAATACATTGCATTGCATTGAAAATTTAACACCCAGAAATAATAGTCAGACCTTAATAAAATTTGGCAGATATATTTAATAATAAATAACAAGTGATGAAAATTGTAGAAAAGAATAACAAAAGAAAGTATGTAATTGACAATGTGTTGAACCTCCTTTAAAGCTTATACACTCACCAACATGTCTTTGGCAATAAGTGTATTATTGGTTGCCTATTGATGGATTAAATAATTTCTCTAATGAATTTAATTAATTTACTTTTAATTTCAAATGTGAACTGGTTAAAAGTTGGGCAACCAACATACATTTTAAGGATTTTATTTAAAATCCTCGAGATATCATCCCCTATTTACAGAAAAATACTTTTTATGTTGTTATTTTTACCTAAAAGGTTGAATATAAATTTATTTTATTTAATTTGTAGTTTTCCACCTTCTCAATAAATAATAAAGGTCACAATTTTAATACATTTATTCTAATCTATCAATATGCAAAATTATACAAATTTTACAAAACAAGTAATAAATGTATGAAATACAAATAGACCCTTTTAAAGCCATCTGAGGTGAAACTTAAAATGTAAACATTGAGTGCAATGACTGTCTTACCCTCAAAATAACCCTAGTCATAAAATCATTTTTATTTTAATACCTATTTTACTATTTAGAAATTGGAATCTTCTTTAAAACTCATTTACTTTTAGTCAGTCCATAGGTTTCTAATCGAACTATGAAGTTGCTTTCTTTATATGCTTGTTTGAAAATTGTTGTCCAGTGATGAATGCTTTTGACTTCAATTTTGGTTTTGCATGTTCAATGCTTTGGGAACCAAGGGGCCACCTCCTACAGCTAGCATGTAATAATACATTGGCCTTGGAATAAATCGAATGGAACATGTATCATTTTTAATCAAGTCTCACACAATGTATACTTTTTGGATGTTATTTACTTAATTATTTTGTTTTAGTAATTTCACTAAATGCTTTGGCAGTAGTGGACTTGATGCTAGATTTATTTTATTTTCATGATCTGAGCATGAGTACTTAGATCTACATTTGCCGATTTAGTTACATTTCAAGTAATATCTTTTGTTGGCGTTTTGCAATGTAGTTTTAATGCTCTTGCACGAAACAATTTTGGTCATCTAGGGTTTTTATTAATTTTCTTAAGTTACCTCATGATTTGTTTGGCAAATCAGATGCTTGTATTTCAAACTAATCTTACTTCCTTGGCTCGTCTACTACGGTTAAGCCTAACCGCATGTAGATTTAGAGCATTGCTCTGGGTTTACAGACAATTTATTTGACCATTACTCTTTTGAAGTTTTTTATTTTTGATTCAGAAAATCCTTCTTACTACTGCATTCTTAATACACAATTTGTTATGGCACATCCAAACTTTGTTTATTTCACTTAACTTTATGTACATTTTCAGAATGCTACTGTCTCTTATTTAAACTTATGTTGCAAAACTATCCCTTTTCTATTATTTAAAAAATAGTTTGCTTTTGGTTATGTTATGTTATGTTATGTTATGTACTATTCTATATACACGCTTTTGAGAAAAATAAAATAAGTGTGAATTTATTTGATTTTTCTAATGTTGAATCTTACAAGATTTAAATTTAATTACAAAGATTCCAACAGTATAAGGTGAGAGATATTTTCTTAGAGGACAGAATTCCAGGTAACTTGCACTTCATGACGAAGAGTAGCTAGTGTTGCTGAAGGGTGCTGTAAATTCAACAACTGCCTTTCTATCATATTCGACACATATTCAATTTGTGGTGTTAGATCGTGATGGCCATGGCCATGGCAGTAAATTAATATTGTACTTTGGAAAATGTTTCATTGTGACACATGTAACACATGGATGCATATTAGCCTGTTGAAAAATCCCATCTTCAACGCTTTTAATATAAAGTAAAGCATAAGGCTCTAGGATGTCAAACATTTTATCAACATTAATATGTACTTCACACATTGTTTTATTCAAACTGAAGGCAGTTCAAATTTGACCTGCATTTTTTTTTTTTTGGTAAACACCTATAATAAATTAACATTATATACATCATTATTTTAAATAGTAACCTCCCTTTATGATATACTTGTCCCATCACTCTGGTAGCTTCCATATTCCTGTTGAAAAAAATTATTTCAGTTGACGACATAGCAAGTTTCGCACATCTATCACTTCCACATTCAAGTTAAATTTCTTACCTCACAAAACCTTTTTCAGGGGCCAAAAGAGATAATAATCACATGGGGCCAAATATGGACTATATAGAAAGAGGGTGAGACATTACTTCCCAACCCAGTTCAACCAGTGTAGCATTTGTCCATTGAGCTATATGTGGATGAGTGCAGAAGAATAACGTTTTTGCTTAAGAGACCACATCATTTTACGAAAAAACTCATTGTAATAAACAACAGTAACTGTTTTTCTTTCTTCCAGAAAATCAATTGAAACTGGTCCGTCAACATTCCAAAATGTTCTTGGCTGAAGATGAGCTTGGATATTATTTCTTGCCAACACTTGCTTTTTGAGGCATAATGGTGCACACAGTTCTCATCACTTGTTATGATACTTAACAAAAACTCAATCCCATTACTATCACAGCGAAACCAAAATTCTCTGCAAATTTGAACTTGTTTCTGCTGTTGTTACAAGAAAAGTTGCTTTGAAACCCATCTGACACTAACCACCATAGTAAAGTTCATCACGAATAATAGTTCAACACTACCAACCCTAATGTTTAATCTCCCAGTAATTTCTTTTACAAAAATTCTCGTATTACTATGAATAAGTTCATTAAAGTTTTGAATGTTCCCAGGATTCATAGATGTTGGATGGGCAGTATACACCTAAGATAACATGTGTTCACATCCATCCTGGAAGGAGCTGCAAGAGCTTCAAACTGTTTTTGCAGTTTCTGATGAATCTCCATCACCTTTACACCCTCGTTGAGAAAATACTTTATAATTATATGTTGTGCGACCAAAGTTGAAACATTGCTAGATGTTATCGTTCATTGAACTGACATTATTGATACATTCAGTTTGCAATTATTTATGGCATTAACCAACATGCCTACTTTTGTGAATATAAAACCTTTTTGTAACAGCTCAATACCTTCAGAAAAAAATAAATTCAAGTAAAATTTGAATTTCCCTCGTATTAATAAGAAAAATAATTGTATCAATAAAAATAAAACTTAAAATGTAATGATTTAGAAAAAATTGTCACAATTGTCCATTTATGGGGCCAGGGTCAAATATAAAATCAATATCATTCGATACTTTTGACAATACCTATGCTATTAAAGTCAACATTTGTGATTTTCTCATTTTCTACAAAGCATGAAATAGAAAATTTGAAGTTGTGTAAAAGATGGCATGAAATAGTGCAATTAAATTAAATTATATTTAATAATTATGTTTATACATTTGAATATAACATAAAAATGCAAAATTACCTAATTGATAACCCATTACTAAGAAGTGCAAGAAAATAAAATTACTGATCTACAAATTTTATTTTATAATTTAAATATACATATTATTAACAATATTAATTTTTTTAACAGAAATTTCAAAATAAATTATAAAAATTTGAATTTATAAAATGTAATTCATTAGAGAGGTGTGCTGCCATATTACTTGATTATTATAGATATAATAAATTGTAACATATATTTTTGGTACAATAGCAAGGACTAGCTTATCAATGTGTGATTACATCGGAACCTCAATTTGCATGTTATTCAGTTTAATAAAAATTGATAATAGTACAACAATGACTGTTATTTTAAATAACGGGCTATATTTTCTTGTTCTATCTTTATTTAAAAATAGCATTAATATTATGGATGTAGGCTCTGTCATGAAAGCGCGGAATATATTATGTTAAATCGATGAACATTTTTGTGCATTAATATATGTAAGGCAAGTTTCTTGGATTGCAGCATACCTTGCTTTAGGATGGTGATTCATAATTAAATGTTAAAAGTAATAAAATTTTGTACTCCAGAATACATAAATCATAAGTTTGGTTCTGACTGGCAAAATAGAAACTATTTTAAGAACAACTATAAATCTTTCGTTTAGGTCTTAAACTATACAAAATACAAACTTATTTATACTATTTTGATATTGCCTTAATAAAACGTTTTTTATAAAAATTAACTCAATCTCTGAAACATTGTTTTGAGTATACAATAATTATTAAATTTAGAAACATTTAAAAAATATATACATATATACACCACGATACAACTAAATATTCTTGTGAAAACTTGCTTGGTGCAGCAAAATAAAAATCTTTAATACTATAATGAATAGAACCTACTTTGGAAATATAACAGTAATATATATGCAGATGAAGAATAGCACAATAACAAATTGTATAAATCACATTTCGATATTAAAAAATAGGATTCACTTCAGCACAGAGCAGATATATCCCACATTTTTATAATTTTATCTTGTCCTATAGTTATCATTCGCTTCTGAGTTTCATCAACTGCCATACCTACTACACTGTGTTTTGCATCATGGAATGTAGCCATAGAAGGACGACTAAAATATACCCTATAATATATAAAATATAAAAAAAAATACTTACTCCTTGTCTTTTAAGGTTATATGACATGGTTCGCAAACCCTAACTGCAAATTCAAAACCCATCACAGGAATTGTAAGTCTTGCTAATGAACATCTATCACAAACTGCTTTACCACAATGACGGCAGTGATGCTGACGAAGTCCTAATTGTCTTTGGTCCATCATAGCTCTTAAATTCCAAAAGAAAGGTCGATTACATAACTGACATAAATTTGATTCTACCCATTCTGGTGTTTCTTGGCGATGTTGATTCATATCCCAAAAAATTAGAACACTATCTTCACCAGCACTAACTAGTTGTTTACTTGCACTTAGATAACAAAGAGCTGATACCTTTAAGTAATATTTAAAGAATGTATTACATGTACAAGAAAGAAATTTACCTTATTATGATGCCCCTGCAATTCATATGCATTACCTTGTTGTCCCCCTATATCCCAAACAATAACAGTTTGATCAAAAGAACCACTAAACAACATTTGTCTTTCTGGATCCCACGCTAATGTTCTTACTGAACCTGAATGTCCTTTAAGAGTTGTAATTATAGTCACTCCAGAATTATCTAATTTTAACATAGTTATTTGACCCGAATAATCACCAATAAAAGCATATTTAGTTTGTGAATCAAATCTTTAAATTGTTTAAGGAATAAATATCTTTAATTTGTTTGTTCATAATTTTGTATTGTCTTATATTATTTAAAGTAAAATTTAAAGTGCAGCTTGAGTAGATTACATTAATGTATGTGTTGTGTATTTTTGTTTTATTTGGCCTTAATCATTTCTAGTTGATAGAAACTTTAAATTCAAAATTTTCATTTACAGATACAAGTTTGGACTACTAGTTTTCGATTTTTATAAAACATTTGTTTACATATTATAAAGGCAATAGAAATAACGAATTACTTTAAAATTATTTAATAATTTTAAATGTTAATTAATGCTCTTATTACTCTATACAGCATGTTTCAAATAATGACATTTCATTTATGGGATAAAATAAGATCATACACAATATGCATAAAATTAAAAACAATATGAATACTACAAAAGAACTCTTTTTAAATGATGACAAGTTGACCATGCACATGCTTTCAAATATAACTAATATCGAGTAAGCATTGTTTACTAAATAAATGTTTCTGTAGTAGAGCATTATTGTATGTGTTTATTGTAACTTTTGAAACAGACGCTTTATTAAATGTCATCTTGATAAACAGCGTTTTAATACCAATTTGTTCGGCAAAATATTCGCATCAATCATACATCGTGATCAGTTATATATTCAGAATAGTGGTGATTTATTTGAATAGTTTTTATCAAGATATTTTAACCGTAAGTTTTGCAAAATTCATTTTGTTCCTTGTAAAAATGTTAGAATGAACAGCTAGATTTTCATCTCAATTCACATACATATGATAAAATAATAAAACAAATTATTCTCAACAAATAATTGACCTATAACACATTTCACTTGACTAAAAGATAGATAAATTACATGTAAAGACACTTTCTTAATACAATGCATGACTAAAAACTATTTTTATTTATGTCCGTTATTAATAAATTACATACAAGATTTTTAAAACAAATTGTATTTATTATTTTTAAATTCTTTCAATTGTGTAAAAGGGAAAAAGCCTTATAATATATTTGATTACAAGTAAACATATCGAAATGTACTTGCTACAACAGCTATAAAAGCACATTTTATTGTAACTTGATACGGTCAGTTATAATTTTATGAATAATTTCAGTTTTAGTTGGTTATACACTGCCTGTCGTATATAATTAAAAAAAAGGACTTTTAATATTCATATTCTTTTTAATTTTACATGTGTTGTGGTGTCTGTATAATCTTCTTTCACCCGCCAAAAGGAATATTATATTATTTGAAACACCCTGTATTTTATATTTTCTTCTGATTTTTAAAGAATAGCTTATAATGTTTTCTAGTACAGTATAACTCGGTTATGACAAACTTGAAAATTGCAAAAAGTTCATTTGCTATATACATTTAACAAAACCAAAGAATTTAATATTATTATAGATTAATAAATAACTATAAGGATGAATTGTGTATTTATGTAATTTTATCTAATTAGCCCTATTAAACCAAATCATATGAACAGTAAGAACCAAAAGTCCATACCCACCCTAAGGTTCAAACTGGTTTACATTCTGTAAGCTTATCGATGTTAGCACACTCCCCTTTTCAAACAGGCGGAGTTACTAGAATACGCAGTTATATTACAATCATAAGATGCATTTGGTAGAAAGTAATGATTCCAGAAGCAATCGATAAATTCGAAGTTTATCTGCTGGATGCATAAATTATGGAAGTTTATGCATTATGAATTATTTATTTGTAGTTGAAAATATTAGGAGTTTATTGACATTGGATTTGCAAAATTAATTTCATTACTGGTCTTATTCTGTATTGTTGGAATATTATTCTCTTACTAATATTGTAGTGGTAATAGAAGATTTTTTCTTGTAGATTGAATATTGTTCCAATTGTACAACATTACATCATCCGATTACTCATCGGAAATTTTTAAGGGTGTTGGTACAGAAATAAAATAAAGAAATTCTTATATCTCTATTACTTTTGAACCCATTTTTATGACATTTGCTGATGATATCTCTTAAAATATTTGAACATTTTTTTACCTCTTTATTGTCTTAAAAATGTATAATGTTGAGATAAAAAATATAAAACCAAAAATTTTAATTTTCTCCTGTATCAACTTGAGCTACTAATTTTTCTAAATGCGTTTATTCCTATACGGTTTTTGATCAAATTTAAAATTAATATAGCATTTAAAGATGTTTAGAAATGTTCAGATTTAAATTTGTTAAATAAGTATTTTCTCTCATTTAGAAATGTCCAAAACCAGTCGGAGCTGAAACCATAAATCATTTGAAATATTTGTTTAGGATTTTGCAGTCTAGGAAAGGTTTACTATATTACAGACTTATAAAATAAAATCCTTTCTTCTATTGACATGAAATAAAAAGTGTGTTGTGTATTACAGGGTGACCAAAATTTGATGTTTTATAGGGAGACTCGAAAACTAAGCTATTAACAATGGACCAACTTTTTAACATTTTGAAATATGTCAATATTTCCGTTATTTAGGAAGTTAGAAACAACTATTTACACATTTTAAAAGTATTTTTTAAGACAAATAAGATGGAGTTTAGAGATTTTACATATCACTGTTTATATG
>JAHWXV010393153.1:0-10164 GCA_024586415.1 Phrixothrix hirtus | reverse complement strand
AGTGAACAGTTAAGTATGGAAGCAAAGAAGACTGTGTACAATAGTGTATTTGTTCCAACTGTTTTATATGGCAGTGAGACTTGGGTATGTCAGAAGAAGCGCACAAGTAAAATAAACGCCGTAAGTATGAGATACCTAAGAGCTACATGTGGCAAAACGAGACGTAACAGAGTAAGGAATGAATGGGTGATGGATACGTGCCAGGTAAAGGAGACACTGTCTGAACTGTACGAAAGAAGTACGTTAAAATGGTTTGGACATGTGGAATGAATGCGTAATGAACGCTTAACAAAGAGAATATATGAGACAGGTATGAATGAAAAACTAGGTAGGCGTAGACCAAGAAAGAGGTGGTTGAATATGATTGAAGAAATTGTAAAAGGAAAGAGAAGAAAGAGCGCAAAAAATAGGAGAGCTTGTCAAAAACTCTGTATGAATTTAATGGAAGCAAAAGAAGTGTGTAAGGACAGAATGGAATGGAGAAAAATAGTGAATGGGTAATAGTAGAGGTAGTAGGATTGGTGGGTAATAGTGGGATGGTGTGGATACTGTAGAGTGCTGGGAGTTTAGGTGAAGGGTGGTGGTAGTGAGAGGGGTTGGTGTGTGGGTGCATGCTGTGGTTGTATAGGTGGAGGATTGTTATTAGGTTTTGCCTACCCCATTAAGGGAATGGCATGATTGGTAGTAGTAGAATAACAGATTATTCACATGTCCACCCCGGCTTCGTTTGCTTGATTGAATTTGATGAACCTAATTTTCTATAATTTTTTGCAATAAATCAGGTGCAATTGTTATCAATGCAGCGTTGGATGTTCAATTCCAAAGCGTCATTGGTGCGAGGTTTGTTGGCATGCACCAACGACTTTAAATAACCCATAAAACTTTATCTACACTGATTTCAGCAAGGCATTCGATAGAGTCAATATTTCAATGCTAGTTAACAAGTTAGAAAAAATTGGTATATCCGGAGTTTGATTAGCATGGATAACATCCATCCTGAAGAATCGAAGCCAGATTGTACGTATAAAAAGTTATCTCTCTAATGCTATTCAAACAAGCTCTGGAGTTCCTCAGGGGTTGCACAGTGGACCCATTTTGTTTATAATGTTCATCAATGACATAACAGATGTCATTAAAAATAATAATTATCTTCTCTATGCTGACAACTTAAAAATATATAGAGTCATTGATTCTGTACCTGTCTGCTTTAAATTACAGCATGACGTTGATAACATATATAAATGGTGCAACGAAAATAAATTAGACCTCAACATCACATGCACAAATAAGCTTTTATAGAGGCAAAAACCAAATTTAATTTATATATAATGTCAATAATATCTGTTTACAAGTCAAGGCTCAAGTTTGCGACCTAGTAGTTATTTTTGACATGGCTATTTCATTTAAATCGCATGTCAACTTCATTTGCGATAAGCTATAAGAATTTGGGGGATCGTTTGGTACATTTCCAGGGATATGAATATTGATTCTATAAGGCAACTTTATTGTTCTTTGGTACGGTGTCATCTTGGATATGGTGCTATAATATGGTCACCGTATGCTCTAAGTAATATTAATAAACTTAAAGCCGTACAGAACAAAGTCCTGCGCTGCATAGAATTTAAAAGAGGAATACATCATGTTAAAGGAGAGTATAACCTAATACAAAATGATTTGCGACTACATTTACTAAGGGATCGTCGATGCTTTGCTCACCTTTGCTTTCTACATGGACTTATAAACGGCACAATCGATTGCCCAGAAATATTAAATTTATTGAATTTTATCGTACCTGATCGCATTACTAGGACCACGCCATTATTCAGGGCTAAAACATACGCTACTAATATATCATCTAACATTCCTATTAATCTAATTATGACGGAAGCAAACCACTACATGGTTTCATATTGTTTATAGCACATGCGTTAAGTTTAGGTTAGACCTTAGGCGTAACATTCATTATTAAGTTATACTTCATCACTCATCAATTTGTAATTTTTTTTTATTTTATAGTTTTCTTTGTCTAGTACTAGGGCACAATCATTTCATTTCATTATAAATTGCGACTGTTACAGATTTTAGTTAAAGTTTCTTTTCTGTAAATGACGTTTACCGTAAATAAAGTTATTATTATTAGGACAAAGTCCAAAGATGTTAAATCACAACTTCTTGGAGGCCAATTAACAGTTCCATTTCTGGAGATAACAGCTTCACCAAACTTTTTTCTCAATGGCTCCATAGTGCCATTGGCAACATGTGGTGTTGCACCATCTTGTTGAAAGAACATGTCTTGCAAAGTCATTTTATCCAATTTTGGCCACAAAAAGTCCGTTTACATTGATCTATAACGCTCACCAGTCCCTGTTACCGCATTTCCATATGCATCTTCAAAAAAATATGATCCGATGATGCCACCATGCCATAAACCACTCCAACAGTAACTTTTGCTGGATGCAAAGACTTCTGATGAACATGCTGTGGATTATTTTCACACTAAAAACAACAATTTTGTTTATTAACAAAACTACTTAGCCAAAAATGGGCTTCATATGAAAAGATAAGTTTTTGGAAAAATCAGGTTCAACTTCAAGTTACTCTAGAGCCCAATCAGCAAACACACGACGCTTAAGATGGTCACGTGGCTTAAGTTCTTGGTTCAACACAATATTATATGGATGCAAACCCTAATCTTTTCTCAAAATACGCCAAGTTGTCATCCCTCAAAGGCCAAGTTCCTGAGAACGTCAATTTAGCGACCGATTTGCATCTTGTGTAACACTGGCACCTACAGCATCAATATTCTCTTGGTTTCTTGCGTTTAGTTGTCTTACTGGTGTTCTAGTATCGTGTAAAGTGAAATTTGTTTCGAATTTTTGAACGATTTGACGAATATCAAGCACAGAAGGGCGCTTATGTGGACCAAAATCTTCACGAAGATCACGTTGAGTTTCAATAAAAGAACGATTATTTTTATAAAACTTTTGGGTAATAACCAGACGTTGTTGAAGCGCGTATTTTGTCATGATGAATTGTCAAGCTATACTAAAACAACAGCTAGTGAGATTCCTACAATTTTAGATGTGGTTGCTATGATGTTTTAAAGACATATCGGTCCTATTCGGAAACCTTTTATATGCCAAGGGACCAAAGTGCGTCTTTTAATCCCGGTAGAGAAGGTAGTGCTTTTGAATCCTTTAGAATTAAAATAGGCACTTTAGACTCTTGGTATATAATATACTATTATAAAGGGCGTTCCTAATTGTCATGTTCAAATTGAACAGCAATATACACATTTGTTTTCGAGCTACAGGTTGTGAAATATTTTAGAAATAGGTTTTTGTTTAATACCCTTCCGTCGATCTTGATGAAATTTTGTAAGTTTTTTTGTAGTGATAACGAGCTTCTTTGAATGTAAAATGATTAGAATTTATTGCCCCAGTGGCACCTCGAAGGGTAACTAAGGTGGTGTTTATGAGATAAAACATTATACGCCACTTGCTTTCTATAAGTTTGTTTTTTTCGATTAAGCAATTCAAAATACAACTTCCTTACCCCTTAGCTTTTTTCATAGCTCGCTTGGTTTACGTTTACGTTTCAGTGCGAATCTTTGGATCATGAAAGTTATCTAAATGTATATTATATTCAAATTATAAATTTTACAAATCACATAAATATTAATAACAAACAACAACAATGAAATATTTAATTTGGAAATCTGTACTTTGAACGTAATGAGCACTTTGATAATGATCATGTTATCCAAGCATACGCACTGAAACGGTTTTTATATCTTTTTCTCGAAAACGAAGCGATTTACGAATAAACGTCAAGGGGTAGGAATTTTATATTTGTAATTGTTTAATCTAAAAAAATGTATAAGAAACCTGTGACGTAAACAATTAATTTTAATCATTTTACGTTTAAAGAAGCCCCTTATTACTAAAAATAAACCTGCAAAATTTGATCGAGATCAGCGAAAGAGCTTTTAAGATATTAAAAAAATAACCCTTTTTCTAAAAAAACTTTGACATCCTGTATCTCGAAAGAATACCCTGTATGACTGAACGATTTTAATTGACGTATGCTTTCATAACGTTTTTGTATAATTTGTGAATTTGAAATAAAGTTTGTCTAAGTAATAGGCGAAATTAAACGTACATACAACATACTTTATCATGTTATTTTGCTTATTTGCTTTAGCTAAACATATTCTTAGAGCATGCATATAAATAAAAATATTATATGGGGTTTACTGTATTATTTGTTGATTGGTGCAGATCTTGGAATCAATTCATTAACGTATGTACATAATTATTAATTTTATTTTAAAAAGTAGATGATTGATATATGTATGTACATTGTACTTACGTAAGTACCTATATGTTTACATAATGTAGATGTTATATTTTTAAAGATGTATTTATGCATAGCGGTTAAAGTAATATGCATAGTGAAAATATAAAAACGCCGAACTAGGACGTTACTTTAAAAAGTTGTACTGAAATTAATACCGTTTTTATTGTGCCGCTTGCAGGCAAGTCCGTCTGAATTATTGCTATTCTCGATCTTTCTTCTTTAGCAGCGTCTTTGTCGCTAGCACAAGGTCAAATCTGGAAAACGCCTCTTAAGGAAAAAAATAAAATGTTTTATTTTAAACGGTAATTAACGTATCGGGTATACATAATAATCGATTGATGATTATTCATCAATAGTGCTCTGATATCGTATCTGTTCATTCAGCTTCGGCCAGTGGCTACAGATGTATAGCCATCCACCCATTTCTTGTTCAATACAGTTGCTCAAGTGAAAAAGCAGGGACGCCCTGAAAATTTTAATTGCAAATATTTTGAGAACTGTGCAATTTAGGCACATAGTTTATAAGTGTTTTTTGTTGAGCATATTAAGATGTGTCTACTATTCAGATAATGTTCCTTATATCGCGGACAACCTGTATAAATATGTAAGTAACTAAACTAACAAAATGTTTGTTTATGTCTAAGATACGATAGTATCCAACATAGTTTATCATGTAGTGCATAACTATGCATATCAAAGGAATTATGTTTAGCTTGTAATGTACCTATGCTATCACTGCGAGTTTCCCTCTTGCATATAATTAAGTTAGTAAATTATGAGGCTAAACTCACCGCATGAAACGGCATTAATTGCATTTATTTCGTTTATTTAAATTCGTTTCGTTGGACCTAATCTAGCAAAATACCCTGTATATATTTTAGTTAATTAACATTTATGTAATTACTGAGCTTTTTAACAACTATTTATTTATTTATTTTGCTTTTAGTAATTATGTTACCTAATTACCGTTTAACGTATTAATTTATTTACTTGCTTTTAATTACCGTTATATTAATTAGTTAGAATATTTGATATATCTCAAGTTTATTGTATGTTATTTTAATCAGAACAGTTCAAGATTCTTGACCACAGTCAACGTTATTTTAGTTGTGTAGGTCAAGGGATTGAACCCTATATAAATAAAATCATGAGTATTTTAGGTTGATTAGATAAGCGTACTTCAGTTTTGTGTATTGATGGAAAATTTCACATTAACTAAACTAATTTAATTGACTTATATTAAATGAAATGTAGCGCATTTAATTTAAGATCGGTCTGTATGTTAATTAATGTAATTAATCTTGTATAATTATTTTTATTATTTTTGGGCGTATGTAAGCAGTTCACTTAATATAATTTTTACTGCTTCACACACGTTAAAATTACGCATTTAATGATGTATTAATTTGTTATAAAATATTGAAATTAACGGAGTTAAATCAAAAGAAAGTTATTTCGCCTTGAATTTGACGATAGCTGTTTGATATATAAATGCACGTTCGAAGTCGGATTTTTTAGAGAGAAGTTTCTGACTTCATAGGTTAAGCGTCTCGTATGAGAAACATTTTACCGCCATAGCTGGTAAAACAATCCCAAACCGACGATCATAGGTTAAATCTACTCCATAAAGGAGTGGTAATTTTAATCCTATGGATCATTGTTCAATAAATCTGTAAAATTCTGTTTACATTGCATATAATTGAAATTTAATAACAAGGAAACAGACCTTTTGCTACAGATCGTAGTGATCTAGAATTTAAGGAACAGGGCGATCTGCCGGCATTTAAAGGTACTAATTTCGAGGGTCGTTTACCTGCTTTGTTTAGTTCCGACTTAAATTAACAGATTTTACAAAATACTATTCTCGTTTAGCCAAGAGTTGATAATAATAAACACTTACCGATCCTTCCTAAAAGTTGGACGCCGAAATTACAAATTACAACAATTAATGCACTATATTGTTAATACAATATAACCACTCAATGTGTAAATAGTTGCAAAATAGGGGTTTACACATGTCAAAGTATGCATATAGTTCAAAATAATTAGCATTCAAATATTTCTAATTAAAAATAAATTCATAAATAAAATTAAACTACATTTCAGGTGTAACAGAGTTATATACAAATAAAGTAACATTTTTAAAAGGTGTACACTTATTTACAAATAATAACGAACCATAAATATTGTTCATTAAATTAATATAAAACTGTTGTTTAAGCAAAATTACAACTAGAGTAATGATACCAAAACATATACAGCACGTAAAGAAATAAAAGTGGTTAATAAACTCATGTAAACACAATTCTAGTGCACCGAATCAACACTGGGAAGAATCCTTGTAAATATTGTATATAATTAAAGTAAGTTTTAGGTAAATAGTTTCCGACGTACCCAAGTACAGTTCTGGACCCACACTCCGACTTAAAAGCTAACTCGCGGTATTAGTAACTGCTCAAGAATAAACTCGTTACAAGCTTGTATTTCAATAAATACAATAATTGCCTTAAATTTTGCCGATAATATAGAGCTTATAGCAATCAACTTAACATTACCATCCTTTCAAAATTAAACGTTCAATGTTAAAAAGAAGGCCACTATAAACTCAAATTTGTTTCATAATTCATCATTATGAACATTTATGGTACATAAAGATGAAGCATTCTAGGAAACAACCTTGCATCCCCGCCTCCTTTTATCTGGGGAAAACCCACGACATCACATATATACAAGGTGATGCAAAATTATATACATACTACGTCAAAATAAATATACAGTGACCGTCAAAATAAATATACAAGGAGCCTCAAAATAAAAGTATATTAGAATTGAAACAGAATAGCGGAATTTCGTGGGTCATCTTTAAATTGTAGTGGAAAATCTAGGGACCTTTTGTTGAACATTTAGTTAATTTTGTCCGCCATATTTGATTTTTGGCTGCCATAATGGTTTTTAACGGTCGACATCTTTGATTTTATGTGGTGAATATTTGAATTTGGGGAAATCTAGTTATCTTTATCGGGCATATTTGATTTTTAAGGATTTTTGTAATACCTGATGGTGGTTTATAACTATGCAAACGAAACGTGATGTATATTTGTGCTGTATTTAAATGGCATCACCCTGTATATTATATTGTTTACAAGCAACTCATTGCCTGCTGAAAATACCGATCTTATCAGTTATTCCTAATCAAATCAACAAGTGCCTTTCACTTGCGATTTCTAGAAATTCCCGTGGTCTAGAAATACTAGAACATAATTAAAATCGATTTAGAATATGCAGTCAGTCACAAAAGTCTACATACACCTCATAAAATGTCAAAAAACAACAAAGGTAGAAAATTTAAATTTTTAGTAAGTAATTACTTACAAGAATGTTTCATTGTTACTGGGTTTAAAATTACAGAGTTTAATTTCGTATCTTAATGAAATTATAATATAGAAAAATTGCAAGTCACAAAAGTCTACATACAGATGCATTATATCACCTACAAAACATCTGAACGTCCATTATTGCATGTTTTAATACTTTGTAGTGCCTCCTTGTAAATTTATGTCATCGTCGGGGCATTGATGAAACCCGATTTTCTGTTATGCTGGGACAGATTTCGGCCCATGCTTTAATTAAAGCATTTCTCAACGATGTCCGGTTAGTAATAGGGTATTGTCTCACTCTTATATCGATCTCGTCCCATATATGTTCAATGAAATTGAGGTCGAGTGACTGGGGATTGTAATGCAATTGGTCGGGGACGTTGTAAATAATCCATTCTTTCACATTGAGGGTCGTATGTTTCGTGTCATTGTCTTTCTGAAAGACCCATTGACTTTTAAGACCTAAACATTCAAGAGAAGGCACCCAATTTTCGCCCAATATGATCGAATATTGCAAGTTGTCAATAGTGCCCTCTATAAAAGCCAAAATACCAACTCCAGATTTCGTCATCGATTCCTTTACCATCACATTCCCTTCAACATGTAGATACTAAATCTTGTATTTTCAGTTCTTCGTTTGTTCTATGCAAAATTTTGCCCCTTCCGTCAGAACCAAGAAGATTAAACTTACTTTCATCAGTAAAGGGAACCCCGTTTAAAAAATGTAAAATCTTTATTAATATGCAGCTTAGCAAACTCGAGTCTCTTTTGTTGATTTTTCTTTCAAATTAGTAGTTTCTTTCTCGGCACCCTTTCATGAAACCATGAATTCCTAATAACTCTTCATATTGTCTTTGCATGTACTGTTTTTTGGCTAGTATTAGCAATGCCTTCGTTTAATTTTTGGGCACTTATTGTGGGATTACTTTTAACTTTTCGTAAAACTCTTCGAATATTTCACTTATTGTTATCGTTATTGTGCCGATACAATAGAAATTTCTTAAAATTGTTTGAACTGTTGCACAACTTTTTCCAACAACTTTTGCCATTTGACTATAAGATTTCTTCTCTGTACGTGATTTTACAATAATATTCCGTGTATCCATCGAAAGTTCTTATTTAGGTGACATTTAATATAATTCCGCTATAATTTATATATTATCTCAATACGAATGTGCTAGAGGAGGCTTAGGTTAAACTAAAACTATCGTAATTCCTTGATATGATGTTGGAAACGACGGCAAATATTACATTACCGAATCAAATGCTTAGTATATGTAGACTTTTGTGGCGCCACTATTTTGTTGTTACTGTTCTATTTAAAAATGCTTACTTGTTAATTGTCATTATTTTAAGAAATCGCTATGATATAATAAATAAAGCAATTTATGAATTTTATATTTTGTTATGTTTTGCTTTCAACAATACTGTCATTTCAGGGGGTGTATGTAGACTTTTGTGACTGACTGTATATATAGTCTAAAAATTATGAAGTCTAACATTTTTTTAACAATAATTTTGGAATTTTCAATATGTTACGTCAGTTTTAAATTTATATTAGAAATACAAATAATGGGATAATATTCACGTATTAATTGCGAAATTACGTGTATTATGTGCAGAGAAGCAAGCCGGAAACACTGAAGTCTATAATAATAAGATAGTTGCAATAATTGAGGAGTTAGATGAAGCTAGAAATATAGAGATGTCGGAAACTGATGCTTTCTTACAAAACATATAAATCAATTAAGGATCTAAATTAAATTTGTTAAAGGTATCACGTTACATCATACTGCCGCGTGTATCACATCGTATTATACTGGTGATCATGTTAGCTTATTTACTTTTTTAACTATTTCACTTTCCCAAAGTATTATGTGCTAGTGTATAGCGCATAACGTAATGTTATTTATTAGATCTATCAAATGCTAAGTGTTAGGTGTCATCACATTTATCAGGTATCGGATAGGAAGGGAATAATATCTCCGTTTCATAATTAAGGACTGTCTCTCGTGGTATCATGCTATACATTGTCATTTTATGACACTTCGCTGTTTCAGCCATAAATCCTATTCGTTACATTTCTGAATTACGGTTATATAGTTTTCTAAGATTCCTAATCAATTTCCTCACCTATTTGAATAAATTTTACAGTAATTTTAATAGGAAATGATAAAAATGATATATGCATTTAGTATGAGAGTTGCATTATGGAAAGAGAAATATTCTGTTGAAAATTTCCAAAAGAAAAAGATTTAAATTTATTAATGCAATTGGAAGGTATATGAGCTCATTACAGTAGTAAATTACTTAGATCAATTGTAAATCTGATGTAACCAGAAAGTCAGTTAATAGCTATTCTTGCCTCTTCAGCAGCCGTGAATATATATATATATATATATATATATATATATATATATATATATAT
>JAHWXV010392991.1:0-11313 GCA_024586415.1 Phrixothrix hirtus | reverse complement strand
AATACAAAATGTCAAATTTTACGAATATGGCAATAACTTATTACACTAGCGACATCTAGTGGTCATTTGTAACAACATAAAAGGCAACCCTCGTAAAACAACCTAAATCAATTGTTGCTATAGTCATAGTTGTTGTTATTAATTAAAACTATAACAACGAATTGCTCTAAGTTGCTTGGAACAGAATAATTAAATGTTTAATGCATCTAATGCTGCTATTAAATGTGGTTTGTACCATGCGGATTTTAAATTCTGTTTACTTAAATTCCGTGGTATTTCTATCGATAGACTTGTATCAACAGTTAACTCTGAATTTTAAAAAATAACGATTACTACTACAGTTGAACCGTGTAAACTTTGCCAAACAAGTGATTTGTATTAACTCTAAGCAAATTTAATTATTTTGTATGGTTCTGCAAACATTTGCCTAAATTGGAGATTACTACATTCGCCGATTTATACATATTTTATTTATATTTGTCGCACGAGTTCTGTCCCTTATATGCTTATTTTAATGGTGATATGACGTCATAGTTGGTACTTTAGTGCTGCCACCTGAACACGGCTTGAAATTTTCAGCCGAAATATAGACGTTTGTTTACATGTTTTGCCGTTAAAAGATATGGCAACGTTGCGTGATTTCGCTATACGATGCTGACGTCATATCATCATTAAAATAAAAAAACCTATCATTATTTTGTGAGCCCTTTGTATTACCGCTCTTGAATTCATACATAATCACTTCAATGGAGACGGTTTTTTCTCGCTTTAGTGAGATCTTATATTGCAATCCCTGAGATTAAAGGCTCGCCATTTCATTTAGTTCGTGTAGAAAATTTTCCAGAGAGGAAGGTAAAGTTTGGGGACAAATAACTTACATGTCTCAATTACTTTTACGATTACGATTTGTGAAAATTCTCACTTAATTCAGGGGGGAGTCAAGTGCCCAGGTTTTTTTCTTTGCAGAGGCTTCGAGCTGTTATGGTCATGTTCGGCAGTAAACTCTCAGATTGCATTTTGAAAATAAATTAAGAGACATCTTTTGATTCAGTCCTAGGTTTTGACAGTTTTTGCCCTTTGGTTTCTGACCTAAACTAATTTTCTTTTCGGTGACACTTTTAGATTATATTTTTAAAGCAAATTAAAAACACAGTCGATTATAGCAGTTTTAGACTTTTATAATAGATTATGTTTGACAAGTTTGACAATGGTTTGCGAAGCAAACTAAGGTGATTGTTAATAACTGTTTTTCTCGTGATTTGTAAGATTTTCAAATTGTGTACTGAACATAAATTACAGTACACATTTCCATTTAAGGTCAAATGCGAACAATTTTACTTTTGTAAGTCTGTCGTATAAAGCGCGGTAGGTGCACGATGACGCGATTAATGCTGAGCCGTCAGCAAAATACCAACCAAACCAATGCCAAGTAACATGCTCAGGCAGACTGCTGTTTTTACAACATGCCGGCATAAACATGCGAGACAGACTCGACCGGTGGCGTTCGGCCATTAGATGGCGAAAACAATGTTTCCTATAAGAACGAGTTGTTTTATAGCCGTGGCTTCGGCATGCGGAAGTCCCTTGGACTTTTTAACCATGCTTACTAGGATTTTACCGAATCTGCAGGAGTTCGACGCACCTTCCTTATCCGAGAATACGTATTTTTAATTTCACTTACCTATATGAAATATAGTACGTAGAAATCGCTTTCGGTTAAAATGTTCAATGTCCAATTTTTAGTGGACATAAATGTTTCAGGTCTCCTGAGTTCCAAAACCATGATTTTAGAAATTGGTCTGTACATCTGTACGAGTGTGTGTGCGTGGTCAAAATATCTCAAAAATTAAACCTGCTAGAAATGTCAAATTTTATATTTAAGTTAAAGTTCAATGACCGGAAGTGAGATTTTTAGTTTTTCGCGATTTTCTCGAAAACAGCTCTAACGATTTTTTTAAACATGCCGCGTTTTTTACGCGAACTAACCGGTTAGTCTGAGAAAATTTGTTGAAGCGAGTTATCGAGGAAGATCTCTGGAGTTTAGCAGCGTTTTGCGTCGAGTGCCCCTTGCAATTATTGTTCCCAAAATAAGCGTAAATAATATTTTAATCACTTGTAGACATTATTTGCACATTTGTATACGTAATAGAAAGTCATGTATTCTTTCACGCCATATTTTCTCATTTTTCTCCGCTGAAACCCTCCGATCGGGTTTGAACCCGAGGACAAAAAGGTAAATATGCTAACTATTATACCAAACAAGGCAGGCAGAAATGATAGGTAAAAGCAAGGATGGGTTTAGAAGAACATGTAAATAGACATCGCCGGGTTGGATCCCAGAACTTCTACTTCGTTCCTCTGATGTGTGCGGCTCAAGTGCATGTATTTTCCTCGCTCTTGTGTTAGCGTTTCTTTTCATTGAGACTTGTTTGGATTGCATTTGAAATATAAATTGACACTTGCTTTTAGGTGTAAACCAACATCTTTGTTTAACTGTTAGTCATAAAACGAAGATTCATTTGTAACACATTTGTTTTGACCTCAAATACAAAAATGCCATCTAAGAGCTGGTAAAGTAATATAAAATTTCTGCTAATTGCTTGGCATTAGTTCAAGGGTTTTGTGTTTACAAGACGCTGGAAATGTTTTCAGACCGTGGTTTCGCTTCGTTTAGACCACGTTTTAGTAGGAATTTATCCGTATTGCATAATAAGGCGTGGTTAGGGGCGGGTACTAATGTATTATTTTTAATTAAATTACTATGAATAACATCTCATAAAGCTATAATTTCGGTTCTGATTTTAGAGCGAAACCTCGAATGTCAGCAATTGCAGGAAGACGAACTTACACCGAAGACGAGCTTCAAGCAGCCCTCAGAGACATCCAGTCAGGAAAACTAGGCACTCGAAGAGCCGCAGTTATATATGGCATTCCGCGATCGACGCTACGAAACAAAGTATACAAGCTAGCGATGGAACGAGAACGAGAGTCGCACCTCAATTCTACTGCAACCTTGAAAGTCGAAGAAGAAGAAACCATTGATGACGACAAAGAATTATCTGGGGCCGAAGAAGAGAAGGAAGTGGAGAAAGCTTTACAGGCGCCTCTATTAACTATGGCTGATATAGTAAGGTTTTCCAATCTGGAAAATCAAGAAGCTCTAAAAGCCCTTCTCCAAAGAGGTACAGGCTTAGATGGACTAGCGGGATTAGAACACAGTGCCATCGGACCTTACATACAGAATCTTTTATTAAATTCTGGAGCAAATATTTCCAGTTTGAAACAACCAGATGCTGGATCTATGGTGTTATTACCAGAATACGTCAAGAAAATGATGGTGGAAGAGCACAGTAGAATCCAGACAAACAATGGGGAAAGCGATAAAATGATGCGAACGAGTCCATCTAATTCCGTCATTGTGAAAACGGAAAAATGTAGATCGGAATCGTCGGATATGGAAACTGATGATTTACCGTCAAATGTGATACTTAAAATTCCGTCCTATAAACCGACTACCAGTAAAAATGGAAACGATTTTTACAGAAGTCCTACAGATTCTTCGGTGATGCTTTCTCCAACAGTCACGAGCGAATCTGGTTCTCCACCGATCCTTCCCGGACGAGGAATGACTCTAAAAGACGTGAAAGATGTTATAGCCAAGAGCATAAGTCAAAAGTTTCAACAAACTCCGGAACCTATCAGAATGCCATCCATAATCGAAATGGATTACAAAAGAACTGGATTTACACCGCCAATGGGATTATCTCAAATCAAGAACCAACAAGATCTTAGTAGACCTTACATGCATCCTCATCAAAAACCACCTCAGATTGTTCCAACTGGGGCTACGGGTGGGAAAGGTACGCGACCTAAACGGGGAAAATATCGCAACTATGATAGAGACAGCCTAGTGGAAGCGGTCAGAGCTGTTCAACGGGGAGAAATGTCGGTGCACAGGGCGGGAAGTTATTATGGCGTGCCGCATTCGACTTTAGAGTATAAAGTGAAAGAAAGACATTTAATGAGGCCGAGAAAACGGGATCCCAAACCGAATCCTGTTGACGAAAAAATAGCGTCTCTGAAACAAAACGATCTGCGCGTTGCGGCAGCAGCCGCCTCTTTAGATAAAATGAAGCCAGTTATGAAACCGCCTCAGCCGAAGTTTCCACCTACGTCTCCGAATGGCATGAAACTTCCAATGTTTGACCCTAATTTAGCACCTATAGGATACAATCCTCCACCGTTCTCGTTTTGGCCGCATCCGGGGTTTAGTCATATTCCTATAGATTACGGTAGAACGCCCTCGACTTCGTACCCTGCCAACCCAGAACAATTTTTCGCATCACAAATGATACAAAAGTTACAGGAGGAGTCGGTGAGGACGCATCCAAGCTTGGCGCATTCGCCGGCAACGTTGCCAAAAAGTGCTCGCCAAATTGCGGAGTCCCTGTTGGACGGTACGGGATCGAACGGATCCTTTTTGGACGGTATTATTAGGTCAAGTTTAGAATCGGGAGTACCGGGAAGCGAAGAAAAATTATCAAAAGACGATAAGAGCATGACGCCTGAAAATATGTCGAACAAAGCGTTGCTTGATCAACTATGTCGGAATAGTCGTCTTACGCCCTTGCCGAAAGGTATGCATGACGTGAACAATTCGGTCGAAGAAAATTATAATTTCAGTGTCGTTAGTTTGAAAGATGAGGATGCGCGCGAAAATTCGGAAGTTCACACGATTGAATTATCGAATGATTCAAGCGAATCGGTTGAGCATGACGGACGGGAAGGAGAACAGAGGACTTCTCCTCCAGGTCGGATTTATTTGAAGCAGGAACTTGTTAAGCCTGAAAATTTAAAACCAGAGATGCTGATGCGGTTTCGCGAAGTTTTACAAGATGTCGATCGTAATGGCATTCGAGAATCAGCTACTGGAAGTGCCTCGGAATCGGATACAGCTCAAGACTGATGTTTTATGTAAAGTAAGTGCGAGATTTTTATACCGAAAGAGAATAATCCTATGATTGTTGTTGATGTGTTTCCGATTATCGGAAGCCTTATGGTTGTTGTAAAACAAGGTCGATGACGGTGTTTGTTGATTAGTAGTTATTTTCGATTGTTTTTTCTGTTGGTTAGCATAGCGCAATATCTTGATGTTTCGGTAGCATCAAAGCAGCGATAGTGTTTGGGACACTCATATTCTATGTTGCTGTTAAGTGTTTTGGCATGTACAAAACCATATGTAATATCGGTGTTGTATTAAATGTGTCTTCGACGTTAAGTACCTCCAAAGGTACCAGACTGCTTTGATGTGAATATATCGAATACTTTTGGGGTTGGCCCAGAATTGAAAAAAAATTATATCTATCTGTGATTTATTCAAAATTTTTGATGTATATTTTCTCTAAAAATATCTTAAAATATTATAATATAAATTTAAAAGAATTAGAAGTAGTTAAATGATACTATAAATATTAAATATGTTCGACGCGAATTCAGCAGGTTATTCTGTTGAATTTACGTCGGTTTTTGTTTTCATATGACAATGAAGTGCAATTAGATGGTATATACATACATATATATTTACATCAACGTTTAGTAGTAAATATAAGATATATATTATTATATATTTGAAAAGGAAGTTATTTTGTTCGAGAGAGAAAAGATTGATCAGGTATAGTTAAGCGCTTCATCCCTCAACAACCGTCAGAATGCAACCAACCATAACCAAATCAATACCGACAGTTAGTTTAGTGGGTAGGTCCTGAGCCGAAATTCTAACCGCTATTGTGCGGAAAATTGACGCAAACGAACAGACCAACTCGAAACGACAGCGGAGAGAACCTCGGCTCTGGACCAAAGCCGACTTATCAAAACCCAACCAGATTTTACAATAACGCATATTTCAGTTGGACCAATGCAGCAGTATATTGTAAATAATATTGTATGTTTAAAACATATCGTTTAAGCGCGTACTACTCCAGCTTAAATGTATGATACTTGCATTTTTTTTTCAAAAAATCAAAAAGAAATGGAAACGAGCACGCGCTTAAAACAAAAAAAAACATTCCAACCAAGTATGTGCCAGATTTTTTATTCGCATTTGCAACAATTAGAAATATTGAATTATAGAAAAACAGTCGTGATCTCGGGCCCAAGCTTGGATCATTGGATTGCTTTAATACTGTAAGATAAGCAGTAAAATTTGCGAAGCTCTAAGCTTCCCGAATGAATTAGTTTTAAGGTTTTTAACACTGTATTTTTAAATGTTTGTGTGTAACACTTTTGCGCTTGCCAGTTCTCTCAACGTCTACAATTTTGACGAATTTATATAAAATTTAAATCTGGGCTTAATAAGATATAGTGCGTAAAGACCTAAATTATCCACCCTATAAAAATCAAAAAAACTTGCAACTTCGCGAGTGTATCACGATTGTGCAATTATTAATTAGTGATTCTGTTAGTGACGTTATTATTATTTTTTTCTAAATGTGATACTCTGTTGTAAAGACATCGTTCTCGAACATTTCTACATATTTTAAGTACCTAGAATTTGTTTTTAAGAGACGTGGTCCAAATATAAAGTTTAAAAACAAGTATACGCATAAGATTAAATTAAATTCTTTACACTCACCCCCCACACATAAACACCATACGTAAATATTCTCTCTAATTTTATTGTATGTTACTTTTTTTTAAGTGTTATTGTGTTCGTATTGTTATACGTTATTCCTAAGTTACCTAAATTTCATTAAATTTCTCTACCATCATTCCTTATCAAAACACAATTTTATAAACTCGAAACAAAAACAATCTTGCCTAGTTTGAAAAATACAACTGAAACACGTCGTGTTCTGCCGACTATTGTCGCTTATATCGCAGATTTCATTCGCGTAAATCAGTGTTTCCCAACCACCAGTCTGCGAATCGGCACCGGTTGTATGGTAAATTTACGAATATATCATACGTAAAGTTTGGTAAATACAGTTCTAAATCGTTCGAACTTCATACAAATGTTCCCAAATTAAATTAAGGAAAAACTCTGCTCAGGTGCCAATTTCAAAATGTGAAGACTAGATGGAAGTGCTTCAACGCTGATTTCTCTCGTTCGACAATTTTGGGCGACCTCTCATCCATATTTAAAGAATTTCTAACAAAAATGAAATTCTGAGAAGATTTCAGAAGACCGACTATAGCCGTGTCTTATAAAAAAAGTTACACGCCCCCTTCGTTAAGTCTTCTAAATAAAGAAATTTCGAGAAGAATTGATTTAAAAATCAGCCACTGTGCAACGGTTTCAAAACTATTCGTATTGTTTAGATTCAGTTACGCGCTTACAGACGTTCCAATTTTTATGTAGAAAATTTACAAACGAGTTGTACGTATTTAAGCTTTGGTTAAGTAAAACTTTTGGGATACACTGTTTTAAAATAGGCTGAAAACTTGGGCTTCGGCAGAATAGTGATGTTTTTATCACCAAACCTCGTCAGGGTTTTTTATTGAAAAAACGAAAAGCACAATTTCGACATATGTTAAAAATGAAGATTGCGAAAATAGTACATGCCGTACCGAGGCTGAAAACGCGTCGATTGTGATTTGATGCAATAACCTAGTAAATCCTTCTGTTTAAACCACTAGATATCCTGTGGTTACGACTCCGATGCTAGTCCATCTAAAATTCAAATTATCATTTTTAAATTTGTTCGGCTCTTGGAAACTTTTATGACCAGACCTAAGGGAAATTTTGGAAATTTCGTGAATCAGCACCGAGAAATGACTGAATTTCGACTAAAAATCAATTTCGAAGTTGCCAAAGCAATTGTTTAAAAAAACAGTGGTAAAAAGTAGCCCATCTACATTAATTTATTGCAAAAAGGTTGATTTTTTTATCTATTAGGGCAATTATGAATCACCAAAGGAGATCTAATTTTTGGGAAAGGCCGCCTGACAACCAATTCAAAAGTTTCTTAGTTAACAGTACAAACTCCAGACGAATGTAAAAATCTAGGTTTTACACAATTTGCATCTTTCCGCTTTAAACATTTTGCACCGACCACTATGATTATTCATCGTTCAACAACTTAATTATCGGTTGCATTGAACATTTGTACAAGGTTTTATTAATGTAGTTATTAAATATAGCTAGCATTAACATCCTTGTTTCAATATTCACAACTGTGTAAACTCCATTATTTTCAGGCTACTGGTAGCGAAACAAGGTAGTTTTAGAAAATCCTTGCGACTAGTATGGTGGGTACGCATTGTTAGGCTGGTCCGGGATTTTTGCATTTCTTTTATATAAATTCTACCTAGCTGTTACTAAAGTACTTCGAATTTGCTAAATTTGGTTCCTACAGTCTTCGTAAAAAGAGTACCATATTCTGTAACCTCCTCTCGAAATAGGAAGTTTTTCACAAGGCATGTTTTTGTTTCGAGTTTAACAAATTGAAACATTTCGTTAAACCCCGGTGTTAATAGCATTTTGCGACAGTATTTATGTGAAAATGAAGGACCAGGATCTGCTTATGTTTTATAAGTTAGGTTATCATTCCACTTTTTTAGCATTTCACGAGACTTTATAAGACTTCTAGTTGCTATTCCTAAATATTTTTTTACACACACATAATTTACTGGTTTTTTATAGTATATTGTTTAATCAACGTATTTGTTAATTAATTTTAGTTTTTAACTTATAGAGCAGAGTCTACTTAAGTTGCTTTTGTATCCTTGTACATAAACCCGTGTAGTGCACCTGAAATGTTGAACCTCTACTATGCCACTTGTTTATTTTTTTGTTTATACGCAACCATACCGAACAATAGTTACAGCGACAATTGCCCACATTTGATCTCATTTGTGAAGAGCCCGGACGAATTTTTTTTGTTACAAGTACGATAGAGGTGATTTTTAGGGGCGTTTTTTGTTTTTATTATATTTTTAACATTAGATGTTTTTATACATATGTAATTAATTTTTGCAGAGAGTACATCCACCATGTGTGTTATTATTAATATAGTTGTCGCATTCACTTTATTTTATTCACGGTCCACTTGTACACTTTCCATTTATGTAGTTTAGTCATTACGCATAGACTTTACTATAGACACTTACAGTACAACCGGGATATACCCTCTACTTTAGATTTTTGTAAAGTTGCACACTAACTGGTGACGGCACCTACTAACATAGCATAAGAAATAGGACGTAACTTAAATACAGGTAGCGTACATAGGGCTTACGGCTCTTCACAAATGGGGTAGCAAATAATCAAACAGGTTCAAACATAGGTTATTAATGGCATATTTCAAATTCTTAAACCTCGGATTCCTTCGATTTATTTTATACTTAAATGTAGTTTTAGTTTAGGACCTAAGTAAAACTGTTAACGATTTTTAAAGTTTATTTTTACAAATCTGTTTTTAGCTATTTGTATAAAGGGCCAAGTTCATTAATTGAAGCTTTAAAATTTCTAGTTCACGATTGTAAAGTTCTAGCATTTATCTACCTATACACCAAAAGAGTGTCTTCTAATACTTAAATTTCGTAAATGTTAAAAATAATTTAGCGAATCTTTATTGGTAGAAATTTAATGAATTTAAACGAAAATGAGACTGAAAATAATATCAAAAGATTTGTCGCGATCCGAAATTTTTAAGTAAAACTCGCTTATTATTTATATTTCAAATATGCCTCCAAATATGCCACCCAATATGCCTCTATAACCTGATATACCTAAACCATTCTACAACACAAAACCGTTAAATTTACTGGGACCAATGACCATATCCAACAAGTATCAAAGAAATCGATATCAAGTTTGTTTCATTTTTATTTAGGTTAAGAGTAGCCATCGACAGATTTGCCGAACCACGCCAAGAATTATACACATATTTTCGGCGAATCTGTCAAAACTGCGATGAAGCAGTTGTAAATTTAATTTGAAAATATTCCATTTTTGACAATATGTTAGTGTTAACTTTAATACTTGTTTAGCATGCATGTATATGCAGATTTTATTACATGTTATATGAAATGTGACGACTACAATTGCCTTTTAGCATTTAATATATCATTGGTTGTATTTTGATATGTGAAGGAATAAAGCTGGTAAAAGTGTGTTTTGCCACTAGGAAATTAAAAAAAATTTAGCTTTATTCAATTTTTTGTATTATTTCACTTTTACTAGCCTTTTTTCTTGAAATACACAATGGCATGTTTGTATCTGTATGAATAACACGTTTTATTCGAGATAGATGTTTGAACATTGCTTTGTGGGAAATTGTTATTTTCAGAAAATATTTTAAAAACCACAAAAACAAAAGTTATGATACACATTGTATATTTATAATGTAATTCTGAAGTATACCAGTATTTATTATACTGTGAAATATAGTTACCGACCTTTTATTTTTATTCCTTTGAGCACCCCCTTCCTAGATAAAATTACTAAATGACCACTTGTATATACTGCATCAATTTCATAATATATTTCTGTTGTTACAACATTTGCTTCTAACAATTGAGCGATACCTGAAGTATGGTGCAACTGGTCTGGTTCTAAACACATGCAGCCAAAGTCCAATATTTACATTTATTTTTAATATGCTAGTTTCATTTTTTTAATTAGACACTTCTTTTAAGAAAATGGAACAGTTAAAATTTTAACTTTCACTACAGTTCGAGTTTTTAAGTTGTAAAACTACAAGGATTTACAAAAATCAGCAGTCGAGGAAAATCATCCGAACACTGATTTCATTTAATTCAATTAAAAATGTCTGTACTGTTCCAAAAATGAATGATGGGAATTCCTGCAAGAAAAATAGTAGCGAAAAAATCTTTAATTTAATTAAATAATTAAACAAAAAATACCTAAAACATTGTAAGATGTGATCCAAAACCATAGCTTGAGTCCAAGCGTCAAAAAATTTCATCTCTGCAAATATTTAGTATTTAGACTGCGTCTTAAAAATTAAACCATTGTGTCTGAGCTTTTTAGTTCAGATACATCTTGTTCAGTTATTAAATTAAAGCCTTTAACAGCACTTTTGGTTTGTTTTTGCAAATGCTGCCAACTGCTTTAGGTATATTTTTGAGGTTTCAATTTAGGTAATCTTAATATATTAAGAGACTTATAGTAAAATAAGAGGTCTTCCCCAAATAAGGTAAATTATTAATAGATGATTTTTTAAAATAAAATAGGGGTTACAAAAAAGCTGGACGCATGGTTCAAAGGGAGTGGGATTGATTTTGAGCGAATTCGCTAAAGCGCATGTAAAGGAGTATGAATTGGTGTCTCCGCGGCTACTCTGGGTTCGA
>JAHWXV010392913.1:0-11445 GCA_024586415.1 Phrixothrix hirtus | reverse complement strand
AGTTTCTTTAAAATAAAAGTGGAATTTAAATACTTTTAAGTAGAAGCAAAATATTTGCAAGAATGAAGGTGGGCAAATACTTATGGACGGTAGTGTAATACTACCAAATAGACCTTCACTTTGAACCTAGGATAATTTACCAGTGATTACCTTGTATTTCAGGAGTTATGTGTTAGATCTGGTACCCCCTGTTTAACCACGATCTTAATTTATAATATTATTCAAGTCCCTGAGAAGCGGTAACCTCGGGACAACCCAACTATAGGCCACGGAACCGTTTTTCCCTGTTCCGAATAATAGTTCTATTCAGTGAATGGCTCACCAGGAGCAGTGGCACCCCTTCCTTATATCAAGTTTTTGTACGTTGTTTTAGCATATCCCTTAGGGCATGGATGAGCTGGTGCAATTCCTCGGGAATCCTCCCTACTCTGCAGAGCTAGTTGGACATCAGCCCCATTGACACCTGTTTACTAGTTCGTGATTATTAAATGGGTATGCTCTTAATAACCAAATGTTAATGAGCAAGGAGATCGTTATGCACCAGTTTGATTTTGAAGATGGGTTATATATTCCTTTTTTGTTACACCTTCAGGATACAATTCAATTATATGTCTGTAAGAGAAAGCGGAACTTAAAAAAAAACTCATTATTTTGGCAAAATTCATTTATTTTATTCAAATTAGTCTCCTTCAGCTTCAATAGCCACTTTTACACACTTTTCCACATGAAAGCATGCACGTGTAAATGTATTTGATGTCGAAGGAATGCGGGTTCATAATCATGTACGTGATTTTATACGTTTTTGTGTGAGCGAAAGTGTGTGTGTATTTAAAACCACCAAATTCGTTGTTTCATACGCTTTCCGTTGTTTTGTTAGATCAGCTTTACGTTTACAAGGATAGTATTAATTTGTACGTATTAGGTGTTGCATTGTTTATCATTTTTTATATTTGTATATTTTAATAATAAATTTTACAATGAATGTACATTTGTGGTCAAAGGAACTGTTTGTGTTTTATTTTGTTGAGTAAACTATCGAAGGATAAGCTGTCCATACGTAAATAATTTTTAAAATCCTTTTGATAATTTTCACGTAACTCCTGCACCAATTGTAGATTATTAAAACGTTTTCTATATTTTTTTACCCAATATTTCCTCTTGCATGATTTTTTTGCACCAACAGTTCCATTCAAACCCGCTAAAATAACAGTAAGCGATATGTTTCTTCTATGCATGTCCATTTGGTAGGCGTAATCACTACTGTTTAGCACATAATAAAACACACACCAGATTCACGCAGTAATGCGGGTGTGATTGGCCTTTACACGTAGGTTCTTTCCCACATTCATATCAATTGACGAGCTTTCGTTTGTGAAAGAGTGTGCATGCGTTTTAAGCGTAACAGTTTAGTCCTGTGTGATTGCGTGTATGTTCCGCACCGCGTGCAATCTTGTATGTTCCTGATCACACGGTAAAGAATCTGCATGTAAAGGCTGCTAATATAACATTTTGCATGGTCAATTAACATGTTGAATGAATGTTTAAGTTTATCTTTAGAGATATCCTTCAAGATCACTGTTGACACCTTTTGATTGGCTTCAATATCAGTATAATGCTGTCCTTTCATCGGTAAATGTAGTTTAGATAGAAGTGATGGGAGGGCCAAATCAGGTGAATATGGTGAGTGGCTGATCGTTAAAATGCCATTTTGAATTAAAGATCAGTGACAAGCGTCGAGCGATGAGATGGTGCATTACCATGAAACAAAAGCCAGCTTCCATTTCCATGATATTGAGGGTGCGCGATAAAATATGCTTCATAACACTAGGATAAAGCACAGCATTGACTGCTTGGCTAGTTGGTACAAACTCCTTGTGCACTACGCCTTCCGAATCATAAAAACAAGCCAACATGGTCTTGACTTTTGACTTCTCCAAAGGACTCTTTGTTTGCTTGGATACTTCTATTCAGAGCTTTAACGCTTGGTCTTTGGATCATATTGAAAACACCACGTCTCATCGTCAGTTACAATAAGATACTTGAAGTTTTTGTCCTTTTTTGACTCTTTAATCAAGTCTTCACAATGCTGAATTCGGAGCAATTTTTGATCATCAGTTAACTTGTGTGGTACAACCGGGAACAAATATTTCTCACCCCCAAATGCTGTTTCCAAATGCGATGAATTGAATCTTTGGAAATATTTAATTCCATTTCGATGTATTGCAATGAAGATTTCGGCTCATTTGTGATAAATTCACGCACAAGTTCGATGTTACTTTCAGTAACCAAAGATTTTTTTGCACTAGTATCCTTAAATCGTCTATATCACGCTTGCATTTGTTTCATCAAATTAAACATTTCAGTAAATTATTTACCGAGTTTAAAACAAAACTTGATATTTGCTCATTGTTCAAAATGCAGTTTTCGACAAATACAACTTTTCCGCTTTTACTGATACAAGTGTCATAAACTTTTGACATAACGTTATTGAAAGATCCACTTTTGTTTATTAATGGTGCCACTAAGAATTTATATTTTTAAAACAGTTCCATTTTCTCTGAGACAGACCTCATATTCATATCCCAATGTCTTCCGTGGCCTTTTCCTTTAACGAGTATTGTATTTACCATGTATAAAGCAAATCTCCGCCAAAACAAACTGTCGATTAGGACTAAATTTATTACGCATGCGATATGGCCAATGTAGCTTACTACGTGCGTAACATTAACCGTGTCTTATTATTATCAAAATATATATCCGAATATAACGGTATGCTTTTACATGGGTAGTTCGATAAGTGAGGTAAAAATGAAACAAGCAGTCATTTTTGCGGTATAAAAACATTCCATTTTTCAACATAGTATACTTTCAACTCAATAATTTTCTGCTAACTATATCCACGATGGTTAATGGTGTTGATAAGATAAAATTTATCAAAGTCTGCAATATATGCATCTACTTCAGCGATCACATCTTCATCAGATGAACATTTTTTATCCTAAATGAAGTTGGGGGCCCATGGAAGCATTTTTAAACGAAAATCATGTATTTTTGCATTACAATAGCTGAAAAATACGATGGTTTGTTATCATGACGAAACAAAATTATTTTATTTTCCAAATGTGGCCAATTTTCTCTTATTTTTCATTTAGTTCGTCCAGTAAATTATGTTTTCATGTTATTGTTCTACCTTTTTGAAGGTAGCTAATGAAAATTATTTCGCAAGCATCCCAAACACCCAGCTGATGCAACCACTTTTGTCTTCTTTAATGTCCTTGAACCAGCTTTTACCCATTGTTTAGATCAATTTTTGATTTCCAGAATATAATGGTGGATTCAAGTCTTATCAATAGTAATAAATTGATGCAAAAATTCAGATGTGTCTCTGAAACAGTTTCGGCAACACTCCGAAGTTGTTGGACGATTCACAATTTCTCTGCTTCTAATGATGCAAATGTCATAAACTTTTGACATAACCTTATTGAAAGATCTACCTTACTGATGCATATTTTTGTTAATAGATTGTGCCACTAAGAATTACTATTTTAAAACAGTTCTGTTTTTCCCGAGACACTCTCGTATGTCTTGCTGTCAACTTCTTTGCAGATATGGTTGCATTACCTTCTGAATTTTTTACTTCAAACTGGTTCAACAGTCTTTTATGTTTTATCCATCTGCATTATATTATTTCATATTTTGAGTGTTTGCCTTAGCGATCCATTTTTAATTTTCAGTGAAATAACATGACTATTTGAAAATGTTTTAAAAAAAATTTCGATATGTACTCTTTGTAGATTCAAATAGTACTGCTACTCATGGTGCCCTTCAAGCATTCTAAGTATTGGCTAAGAATGCAACTGTGTCTGGTTAGTTTCGAGCAGTGCATATCTATATTAGTGCCTTTGGAACTCTCTTACTTTTATAAATTTTTCTGTAATGCTTTGTTGCCATATTTTTGAAACTCATATTAAAAAAATATGTCAAAATAATTTTTTTAAATTCCACACTGGTTTCTCTCCTTAAATTATTTTCGTACTTCTCTAGGTTAGATTTCAATAAATGTATTAGATCTGTTTTCCATTAACAGTACTGTTCGAAGTATGAAGTTATGTTATAGAACATTTAATAGGTTAGAAAGTGGAGCAAAGCTCTAGCACCAAGATGAGTAAACCCTTATCAAGATTTTGCCTAAAAATGTTAGATCTATGTAAGGTCTGTATGGCCTGCCTTTACCTTTTTACCAACAGAATCCAGATATTAGAATTTTGTCCCATTTTTTGTTAAGCCCAGTAAATTTTACATTTTATCATAAATCTATTATTTTATAACAGTTTTAATATTTGCTAAAGTAAATTTCTCATAGTCTAGATTATAAATTTTAACTGTTTTGTTCAGATTTATTGCTGCGTTCTAGTGCACAACAAGCTTGAACATTGTGCATAGATATAAAACAATAAATTGTAATTATTTTGAAGCGTTGTTTAACTTAGCAAAGCACCAATGATTATACAAAAATATTATTTAATATGCAGAAGAGGGAGTGATAAAGAATATATTAAAAATTGATATAGATAATTTATATTGTGATATTTACAGTTTTGGTTTTAGACAATGTCCATAGGTATATATCATAATAAAACAGTCATTATAAATAAAATCATGTATTTTCACAAGTAAATTTGAGCTTCAAATTGGACTACAATTACAAATATTCCTTAAATAAACTCTGTTTTAACAATCAATTGGGAAGTTGAACAACTCATCCAAAAAATCTGGCAAACACCTTTCATTTAATTGATGTATTACTGCATTAAATAAATATGAAATGTAAATGTTTCAACTTTTATTATTTTCTTTACAGCCAAGCAGTAACAATAATTCATTAGGATTGGATCAATTCTCTAATATTTCTCCGAGCACTGAAAGTCAAAAGTTGTTTAAAATTAAAACATCAAACGGTAGGTCAATCAAAACATATGTAATTTTCGTTAATATTTTTGTACTCCAGATACTGAAGGACTTATAACGCAAGCCTTACTGTTGGGAAATTTAGAGGCCGCTGTTGAATTATGTCTCAAAGCTCAACGATTTGCTGATGCAATCATTATAGCTATGTCAGGTTAGATTTGTAATTTAAACAAGGATTATCATAACAACTGTTTGTTAATTACATTTATAAGAATAATATGAACACATACTATTTTTTTTAATGTTTCAAAATGTTATACTGGAATTTCAAATTTTATAATTATGTACCTTTGTAGTACAAAATAGAAATATCAACAAACTTTACTGCCAATTGTAAAATATACATATAAGTTAATCGAATTTTGTATTTTGGAATTTTAAATTTTGTTTTATTTCATATTTAAATATATTGATATAAAATTAAATATACAGAGTGTCTCAAAATAACCACCATCACAAAAACTCTGGATACTTATGACTTGTAGAGCAAAATTTTCTTATAAATTATTTTTCAAAAATGATTTTTAAATTTTGAATATGCTAAGTGATATAATTTGCTCTAAATACAATCCTGTCAATTAAATAAACGGAATTATGAATTGAACTATAGTAAATATGCAAATTTAATATTGTTTATAAAAATAGATATGTATAAACAAATTTGATGTGAGACAACACACGACTTTCTCTTATGTATTAATAGATATGCAAATAGTGTCCACAAATAATTAAAATATTTACATTTATTTTGGAATCCACAATTGCAACAATCACCCATCCAAATTCCTCAACATGCAAAAGGCTGCTGAACTCTCCAAAGATTTTCTCAGAGAACAAGTTTCAACGCATTTTTTCAGAGAAACTGGAAAGTTCATGTAAAATGGCATTAAAGACATTAGAACCCTATTAAGTTTTAATAAAATTGTTAGAGCCATTTTTGAGCAAATTGCAAGAATAAAGTGGCACTTCTGGTTATTTGTTTTTAACTAAATTGTAACCATTATATATCGGGAAGGCAGAAAACAATACAAAATTTCATTTTTTTACGATGTTTAGTTTTTGAAATATATTGTTCACAATTATTATTTCAAATAATATTAGAGAAACTTCTTAGTTCATATAAAACAGATTTAAAAGGTGTACAACTTTACTTCCACCGTTTTTTCGACATTCGAGGATTTATTGTGAAAAACTGGTTATACATTTACAATCTAAAATATTGTCCATTGCTGGCCACTACTTTCTCCCATCTTTTGGGCAGCGTACAAATCCCATGTCACAAAGATTGCTCATCTTTTGAGGCGATCCACGTATCAATCCAATTTTTGACTTCTTCATAAGAACGTAAGTGCTGGTCAGCCTAACCGTGTGCCATTGATCGAAACAAATAATAATAAGATGGAGCAATTCCTAGAGAATGCGGCAGGTGGGATAGGACTTCCCATTTCAATGTTTATTTTGACCGACATTACAACATGGGGTTGAGCATTGTCATGCTGTAAAATCACTTTATTGTGTCTCTTGTTGTATTGCGGCCATTTGTCTTTCAATGTTCGGCTTAAACGTATTAATTGCTTTCAATACAGATTGCCTGTCATTGTTTCAGACAGTTTTAGCAGTTCATAATACACTATGGAAAGTCCTCATGATTTTCTGCACTTGGGGTTATCATAAAAAATCCATTTTTCATCCCCAGTCACAATGTTATGCAAAAATCCTTTCCATTTTTGCCTTTCAAGCAGCTGTTTGTATGGCACCCAATTTGCTTGTTTCTGAATCATTCCCATGGTCCTGCTAATTCTTGTTGCGTTTGATAGAAGTCTTCATGGAGTAATGCCTCCAATTCTGCATCTTTGAAAACCTCTCTTCTATCACCATACCAGTCTTAGATGTCAAAATTACCGTTCTTGGAGTGTTGGAACCACTCACAACACATTCTTTCACTAATAATAGTCTCACCAGATGTATTTGAGAGCATTTTATGAGCCTTAGTTGCAGATTTCTTCATATTGAAGCAGAAAATTAAAATCTCCCGCAAATGACGAGAATTTGGCTCATAAACGGACATTTCAATCAAGAATAATTTTATGATGCAGACACAAATCGACTAATGTTTCGATGGGGTTATGTTGACAAATGCCCAAGCTTATTGTATGATGTCAACATCTCTTTATTTCTACCACCACACACTGCTAAAGCCATTTAGTGGAAAATGGCAGAAGCAAAGTTGTACACCTTTTAAATAGCTAAAAAATATACTAAGTTTAAAAAAATCAATAGAGCCAATTTCAAGAAAATCACAAAAACTAAAAATATCTAAAAATGACATAAATAAAGTGGTACTTTTGGTTTTTCGATTTTAATCAAATTCTTGATTTTACATACAATTTTCATTTAGGGAGGCTTTTTAGTTAATGGTAATGATACTTCCACTTACTCGATTTACGGAACATTTTTTTGAGAAACCGCTTCGATTATATGAAATGGAAATGCGAAAATTCAATATAAATTATTGTATATTGAGAGGTGATGTATAAATTAAATTATATAGCTCAAACTGCCTAATTTTCGTCAGAAACTTATTTTAATATGAAGAAGTATGAGATAATCATAATCGGAACAGTTGCATTTTTAGAAAAAATTTCCCTCATGCGGGGATTTATCCAGCGATTTAAATAGTCTCCCTTACGTCTTAATAAATTACAAAAATATGATTTAATACATAAAACATTGCATTTGAAGAGGATTTTCAATCAAGCATGTACCGAACCCTCAGTAGCTTAGATGGTAAAGTGGCTGATTATCTCATACTTCTTCATATTATATGAAATGGATGTAATAACTAAAAATTTAAAAAAATCCTTAAAATTTATTTCAAGAAAATCAAAAACCAAGAAATGGTGAGAGTAAAGTGGCATTTTCGGTTATCTGATTTTAGTCAAACTTAAATACAAAATTATGTTTATCTATAACTTTTAGTTTTCACAGACCCACACAGACTAATTTCCAAAAACACGACTTTGGGACTCAAGGGTCCCAAAAACGTATATTTCCACTCAAATTTGAACAGAAAATTTTGGACAAAAATAATATTTTCACTTTTACCTATATTTCATATAGGGTATGAGAATGTAAAAAAATGGACATTTCCCAAAAAATGTTTATGATTAATTAAAACAAAATTTATAACACAAAACTCAAGATAAATCATCATAGAGTAAGTTTAAAAATAAGTGGTAGGTACTGTGCTTTAAACACTAGAGGGCAGCTTATGACTGGTTTTGCTGCATTGAAGCTTGTTCGAGAAGCCCAGCTCGGCAGTGTTCAAAGCAATATTCCTGCCACTATTACATACACAACTTGGTGTAGAGTTTGAAATATTGTTGGAATCGTGATTTCCTACACAAACGTTCTAATTTTAATGTAATAGATGGCATTCCAACATAATATTTGTTTAGGACATATTTGTAGTAGTTTAACTTATAAAAGTTTTTTGGCCTTGTTTGCTTTCTTTGCAGTAGCTTAAACAATTCAAGTAGGTTGTTAGACTTTAATATTTAATTTTTAAAAATATTGTTTGTTTCTTATTTATTGTTCCATGCTGCGTGCTATTAAAATTATTAGTTAAAAACACAAGATTCTGAATTGTTTTATCTTAAATATCGGACATGAAATTAATACAATTCATTTTCATTTAAAATCTGTAACATGTTTAATGGAGATATTCTAAAACAAAATATGTAATTCTTTTTACGCAGACTAGTAACAATATTATTCCCTAAAAATTGGTATTATAAAAAATGAACAAGTGGAAAATACACATTTTATTTATTTAATTTGTTTTTCAACAATTATTTTTAAATTTTTCGCTTACATGTTAGATTCGCAGACCGGCAGTTGAGAAAAACTATTCTAAAATATGAGTAATACACATCAAGAGCATGTGTCAGGGTCAGGCAACCCATGATTAATGAACGAGCGCTTATATAACAAACAAAATTTCAAGTCCCGATCTAATTTGCATTTATTAACATACATTTTACGATTTCTTTTATCGAACACATTTATAATGAACAGTTGGAAATAACAAATACTTTAATCACTGTAAATTAGATTTTACGATTTTTTATAATGAACTTAATTTGAAAAGACTAACTAATTTCGAGAATTAATGAAGAAAGAAGAACAATAAACTTATTTACTTGCATTAGACAAACATATGTAAATACTGATAATACGTGTCAAGAATTCCATCAGATATGTAAAGCTTATAGCTCATTTTTCAAATATGGTGGCTGATCGGTAATTTTTAAACGCGCACATGTGTGGTTTTATGCTTATCTTTAAATGAGATACATTTTACCCCTCTGAGATTTGCTGAGGACGTTCCAAGATCACCTAAATCGTCAGAGCTAAAACTCTTTTAAAACTTTTTGCTTATTTAAACGCAGCACGATACTGCAAAGCATGAAGAAAACTGTTGCATGGGATTTATTTCATGTATTATATGTATATCCGTTTATTTTTGCAGTACGGAACAGTGTAGAAAAGCAATAAGAATTGTAAAAGTAAAATCCCCTGCGAAGAATTTCACGTTGGCATGCTTCACATTGCATGAGTTAGCAGAGATTTTTGGAAATTTTGCTGAACTTTTGGTAATCTAGTCTTTGAACAGCTACAGCAGTTCATACATTTTTCACTTTAACTCAATTTTATGCTTAACTTCTCTGCATTTAAATAAATGCCAATCTTACTTCTTCGCTCATTGATGCAACGCGAAGCAAGTCAAAGAGAAATTATTTGCATGTGATTCTACACAAATCTGTACTCAGTTTTAATTTGTAGCTCGTATAAGTATGTTAATATGCATTATCAATTGTTTTATTACAGTGAATATCGCTTATAACGAACAAAATGCTTACAATTTCCATGTTCGTTATAACACAGTTATACTGTATCTACAGTTTTCGTGATGCTGGTTAATTTTATAAAGTGTCTCAGGTTACTAAAGTAACAAAAATTGCTCTGGATGTCCTGAAATAGTTATAAAATAAGAAATTCTGTATAATGTGCTATTTTCAAACTGTAAAAGCTGGCAATGTGGTGAGCCATGATTTATGGATGCCAATAAAAAGAATAAGTTACCATGGGCGTAATTTAATTTAAAAAAATAATCAATAATAGTTAAAAATTTATTTTAGAAAGACTAAAAAATCATTAAAGGATACTGAAGTTAACTTTAAAAACTCTGTAAATGCCCTGATATAGAATCTGAATATAATTAGATAAAAGGTTTCATTTTAAGTATATGGTATTTTGTTCATATTAGTTTTCAAAATATAACTAATTGTTTGTTGTGATAAATCTGAACATTTAGGAGTATTTAATTTTTTATTTACGTATTAGGTGGATCTGAGTTGTTAGCGAGAACCCAATACAAATATTTACAACAAAGTGATGGATATGTTTCTTCAATTATATCAGCATTAGTATTAGAGGACTGGAGTTCTGTTATAAATAATTGTGATATAAATAGTTGGAAAGAGGCTCTAGTTGCTGCTTTAACACATTCGTCAGATGAAGATTTACCAAAACTATGTGGTAAAGAAAATGTTATTCACAACAAAGATTAATGTTATTTATAAATTTTTTTCTAGAATTACTCGCTAAACGGTTAGAAGAAGAAAGTCAAAACAACCCAAAGTTTGCTCAAGAAGCTCAGTTATGCTACATTTGTGCTGGTAGCTTTGAAAAGTTAGTCGACTCCTGGAGCAGTTCCATAAAAAAATCATCTAAAGACTTGCAGGAATTAGTTGAATTGGTTACATTTTTAAGAAAAGCCGTTGAACGACAAGGAAGAACGGTTGAGGTACATTAAAAATTTTTAGAAATTAATGTTCTTATATCTCTTTTATTAGATAACTGGAAGTTTGGCAGAGCTTTTAGCTTACTATGCTTCCATTTTAGCATCGCAAGGAAATTTAGCTGTAGCTCTTAGTTATTTAGGGAATTCACAAAATGAACAGGTCGTTAATTTAAGAGAAAGGCTGTGTATTAGTTTAGGATATAAACCTGCCTTTACACAAGCACAACAACGCAGTCGTCACAGTTCCAGACAATCATTTTCTAGTTATTTTAACCAGAATAATCCAATTAGTCCATTTCCATCGGCAAACCCTCCAACTTCTTCTTATAATCAATTTAATACCGGTTTACCAAATTCTACAGTCAATCAACCTTGGCAACAACAAACACAAAGCTTTAATCAACCACCGATGCCTGCTAAACCATTTTCTCCACCTCCAACACAGCCACCTCGACCTACTAGTGTTGGGTCTGCCCATGGGGGCATAATTTCTAGAGCAAAATATGTAGTGGATCCGTCAGTTCAATCTGGTGGGCCTTATGGAACAAGAAATCAATTCAACACCAATCCTTACGGATCTAATATTCAATCAAACCCTACACCAATGTCTG
>JAHWXV010392838.1:0-10536 GCA_024586415.1 Phrixothrix hirtus | reverse complement strand
AGAAGTGTAAATCTTGCAATATGTTTGTATGCCAAGAACACGTCAATATATATTGTAATAATTGTATTACATAATATACCTATTATTATTTGTTTAGAATAAACACCTTTTTTTGTATTTTTGAAACAAATATAAGAATTATAGTTTGTTAATTTTTTGCGTGTGCTTTTAATCGTATTCCAATGATTTGTTACACTAATAAACTAATTTATAATAATTAAATTTACATACTACATTAATAATGACATTAAAAGAATGTTATTATTAGTCTGGGTCAATTTGACCCATTTACCAAATCTGTGACATATTCTCCGGGGTAATAGGAAGCTTAAATGAATCAGAATAATAATTGGCATTATTGTCATAAAATAACCATGCAACTTATTTCTTAACACGTTCGGGCAACCAAAAATGCTAACTATCCATCCATCAGATAAAATCTAAGTGCTTATTCTTTATTCAACGTTTTCGGATTTGTAAATAATAGTCTTGAATAAATTAAGCATGATAAACGACTGCTAGTCTAATTATCTCTTAAGTTGGTAATCAGATAATCTAGCATGCTGTAATAAGGATTTAATCGACTCTGCTGTATACATAGCTTATTTGTCTACCCTCTAGCTCGTAGGGATGGTGCCTTAAGCGCCTTTCCCTAATTTTGAAGAAGTTTGAGTACGTTGTGGAGAATTAAAATCTAAGAGGCTCGTATTACTCTAGATCGACCATAACTCGGCTTTCGGGGATAAAAATTAAGTTTGGGCCTGCATTGTGCCATATTGGCATTTTCATTCAAAAAGGGTAGTTCGATTAGAATGGTTAAAGGTTAAAACATTTACCTTCCCACAAAACAACAGCATAATTTTTTGGATCCTTATATTTTATTTTGAAGATGAGGGCCGACCTTTTAGAGGCGATTTTTACCTTGCAATAGTGAATTGCCGCCGATGTATACAAAACCGGGCTTTTAGAATTACTAAAGGGAAATATCTCTACAAGTTATCCAAATTTCATCAAAATTGGAGAGGAGTACTTCGATTACCTTCCTTACAAGAATTGTCCGCTATCAATCACCTTAGAGATAATACGTCTTCACGACCAGTCAAGAAGAATTTGGAATTTTCCCCTCCTTGTAAACCGTGCTCTACCTAGTGGCTACGCCAACGCGTTTGACCTTGAACATGAGCTCGTACGCATCCAGCATGCCTACCTTTTTGATACGGTTACTTTCGTTAAGTTCAAAAATGGGTCATTTTAATTATTATAAGGATACTGATACCAAATAATTGAGGCATTCTCGCGTATGCCAAAAATGTTTTAACTCCTTAATCTTAATTTTAAGAGTCATTTGTTTTAAGACAAGTTTTGTGAAACTTATAAATAAGTGACTTGCTTTTTTTCATAAGTAATACTTTTATTTACTGTAACTGATTGTGTGTTAACAACAATTCCTTTATTAGTAGACGTTAAGCGGCTCTAGTAGATGGTATATTGTTTTATTGAAAAGTGCGTTTAAAACTTTGATGTTAAGAACAAAATAGAATTTTATAGCGTCACTTTCGATGTACTTTTTTTTGCTCATTATCTTTCAGTTGAATTAGCATAACCCATCGACCCTCGTTTTCGCTCATTTATCTAGGGGAAATGAATCGCATATACTCAAAAATATTTTAAACGAAACCATTTCCTATCGTTTCGGTTAAGTAACTTTATAAAATAACATAAACCTTAGCTCTTCGAGTAATGTTTCACGCAACATCAAGTTTATGTCAAACGCTAAGTTGCTTTCAACAGTCTGCATTTTAAACAGCAGTTCCTTTTCGGTGAGATTAGACTCTAACATAGTGGTAATTTTCATAGTAGATTGATGGCTTTATAATTGAATTCTATTATCTAATGATATTCGTTTATACTGTTAATTGAAAATAATGTAAATGTTCATATTAACTAATCAACTCAGAACATATATTACTCTAAGAATAGTGTATTGGAATTAAATGTAGCTATTTAATATTATGGTCTTTATAGAATTGATATAACTAGATTACTGTTACTTAAAGAAAATTAGTGTAAGCAACTCGGTGATAGGCTCTTCTAGTTATGCTCAAGACTTAGAATAACAAAGTAGATAATAATTATTATAATGAGAATGACAGCCTTTGTATATTCTTATTAAGGAACATTGTGATTAAATAATTAAAATTAATAAACAGTTTAATATACCGAATATTACATTAGATAATTAAGTTTGACGTTAAACGAAATACGAGATTTTACTTCCAGGTTATATAAAAGGATTTACTTTATCTGAAAATAAGATAATTTCAAGTAGCCTAGTAATTCATTATTCATAACAATTAGGTGTAACTATTTTTCTACAAACTTAGGCATGCAGAAAGGTCGTCGAATAACAGTCTTTTGACAGGTAGTTCTATGCACTTGAGTTAAAAGTCTGTTTTATTAGATCGTTCTACTAATTATTTCAAGAAATATACAATATTGACCGCCCACTGGATTTTTCTATTCGAAGTTCAAGTATAGAATTCAAAATGACTTGATTTGAACGGAACTAGTAAATCCTCATAGGCAAATGAACTTATACTCATTTAAAATCAAAGTCAACTCGTGTTTCTAAAATTAGTTAATTACATATCTTGTGATTTTTCGTTAACATAAAGCATAGAGCTTTTAAAACTGTTCAGTTGAGTTTCGTCCATTTTGCACACAATTGGGAATGATAATTAAATAAGTTTGAAGTTTTTCTCGAAACCTTTTAATTCTCAATAAAAAGATGCGAGTGAAGATAAATTTATTTGTTTACGACATGTTTCGGGAAGTTACGTACACCCCATCATCAGATTCATAAAAGATGTTGGTACAAATATTAATTAAATCTAGTTGTTGTAGTGAATGAATCCTAAGTCAATGTGAATAAGAATATTATAATTTTCGTGAGTTTTAAAAGATTTTTAAAAGTACGAGTAGTACCAAAATAAACTATTGAAATGAGTTTGAATTTTAAAATTAAAACATATAACAGTGAAAGACGTAATCTGTTGCAAAATCAATAAATGGTGTCTTACAATTGAGTAAAAGATAAAAATTCATCAAATGAACCCTTCGAAAAGGACCTGGGCGCATTCTAACAATCCTATGCAGAAAACACGATATCTCAATTTATAAAAGGAGGTCAGCAGCTTAATTAAAATTAGAAGGGCAAACAGCTAAGGAACCATGCTGGAAAAACAGAACAAAACGAGAATAATTAAGTATAGAAATTGCTGAAACGGTTAAGAAAATAACTCGATCCAAATTCTCCAGTCATTTATAACAAAAAATTTTCTTCAACACTCTGGAGAAATCTGACGCATTAAGCCGGCACCTAGAGTTCGAATTGTCAAATAACGAGAAGGATAAGAAGAATTCTAACTAAACTAGTAGAAATCGTCGCAAGACTCATTAATAAATTCAGCAGACCTTCCATTTCATTAACAATGAAGACGTTAAAAATTAAATAAAAATTCTCGAAGGTAACAAAGCCCCAGAAATCAATGATACACCAACCAGTGCTTTGTAACTACTCTCAGAACCGGCGCTTGTAGAAGTAACCGATATATAAACGCAATATTTCCGACGGGCTATTTTTCAAATGCGTGGAAGGAGGCTCTAATAATAACCATTCCAAGGAAAGATAAAGATTCAAGTATTCCGGCAAATGGAAGACCTATCAGTCTGCTGAATGGCCTAGAAAAATTATAGGAGTGTTTTGTCAATGATAGGTTGCAGTCAGTTCTTGAAACCATTGACAAGTTGCGGAACACATAATTTTGATTCCGGAAAAAGCTTTTAACAGTTTAACAAACCTAATTGGCATGCCAACTAAACCAAGAAATAAAAAACGACTGTCCTATGTTACTCTTTTCAACATTGAGAAACCATATGATAAGGTTTGTAAGGACGACATAATATGCAAGATGGCCCTTCTCAAGCTACCTATCGATATCATTACATTCATAGGCTTATTCCTACAAAAAAACAGAGTTTTTCGAGTAAAGATTGGTTTGGCTACATCAGTTCGAGGAAGGTAAAAGAGGGTATCCCTTTAGGATCGCCCCGTTGTTCAAGATTTTTGCCCTTAATATTCCCAGATGTGACGTCAATGCTTTTCAATCTGCTGATGACACGGAAATACTGTCCTGTAACCATAGAATTTCATACGCAAGATCTAGATTCTCAAAAGCTGAAAAAAGACTTAAACATTACTGCAAGAACTGGAAAATAAAGCTAAATGCTCAAAAGACCAACTAATTCGATTTAAAAAGAGAAGGGGCAAATATTTATTATTAGTCAGATAGAAAATTAAGGCACATATTTTGGTATCGCTTCTTGAAATGTGAAAAGAAAGCTGGTATAGTTAAAAAGTCAATTTTTAGAATCCACTGCGTTTTGGGAACTAAAAGCAAATTAACATTGGATGCTAGGATCAAAAAAATCTGGTGTGAGACAGCACACGACTTTCTCTTACATATATAGATATGCAAATATACAAACTTCCATAAATGATTAAAATGTAATTTATGTTTATTTTGGGAAGGATAACTGGAACAGTAACCCATCCAAGTTACTGGATACACAAAACGGTTCTTAACTCCAGAAATTTTATGTGATAACTCGCTTCAACACATTTTTTCGCGAAAACTCCTAAGTGCACGTAAAATCATATCTAAGACATAAAAACCAAAGCAAATTTTAAAAACGCTGTTAAAGACGTTTGCGAGAAACTCGGAAAAAATTTAAAATCGTAGAATAAGGTGGCACTTTCGGTCATTCGATTTTAGACAAATTCTTGCCGTCTCGCGTACAAAAGATAGAAAGATAAAATATAGTTTTTAATTTTCATATAATGGTTTGCTTTTGAGGTATGTTATTCACAATTAATACTCCAAATATTTCCGGTTACTTGATTTTCAAAAATTTATTAGAGAATCTCCTTAGTAAATATAAAACTAAATTAACCATTTAACCACCATCGTTCCCAAATTGGGAACATTACAATTTTATATTATTTTTAAATAACTATAAATAATTGTAAATTATTAGTTAATGAAAATAAACATATAGGCATAATAGTTTCAACAAAAATTAAATAGTTGATGGGAGATGGTTTTACACTTATAAAATAATTGTTGAAACATCATTTTACTTAAATTTCGTTCTTTTTGTTTATAACATTATGGTATGCGTAAAACTGAAACGATTATATTGTTTCTATATTTTCTTATGTTGATTTGCCATAATTGTTTTATAGAAGGTAGCTAAAGTCGAATGACCCAATTTGGAAACGTTGGCGGTTGACATTACGTTATTTTAGACGTGTATAAAATTGTGAGTAATGCAACTTGGGGACTTATTTTTATTATTGCACTTCTCAATACTAAAAAGGGGAATTAGATATACTTTAAAAAGAACATAAAAAGCATCCTTCGGCTGCTTTTACAGTTTACTTATAGTAAAAACGTCGACAACTAAACTTATTTGATAGTGTTCTATCAGTTTTTTATATTTTTACTATATACATACGTATTTATCAACATGAAAATTAGTGAAAAAGCGGTTGGAATACCAAAGAGGCTTTTTATGGGTAAATACTAGATTTGCTTTTTTTTTCAAAATACATTTTAAGGTAAACATGTTTTTAGTAGTTCAATTACAAAATTCAAATTTATTTTAAGTGTAATTGACGCAGTAGAATCTTCCAATAGCAAGCAGGTTACCGACATGGTCATTTTGCCACCAGACTGAGGCGACAAAGGCATTGATAGTGACGAAGAAGTTATCAATGACAATTGTATTGGTAATGATAATATTATTGGCTAAGTTCCAGAGAGGTTGAAATTCATGAATATGAAAAGTCTTCTTGTAGCCAAAGTTAAAAATCCACAAAGAACGCGATTAGATAGACCTTCTGCTCCTCCAATTGGAGGTTATAGGTATGACGGTGTGAGTCATCATTTTATTATGTACACAAAGTAGATGTGAGATATGTCTCTCCAAAATTTTGGTCGAAAACAATACATCTTTTATCTATATTTAATATAGAGTAAGAGAAAGTAATTATGGAATCTGTTTTAATTCCCGCATTGGCCTATGGAGAAGAAATGTAAATCCTGGCATCTCCGTGAGCTATACTCACCATAATAAAGGCGCAAAAAAGGTTGCTAGGACTAATTGTAAACACACTATTCTACATTAGAAATTTTGACCTACACAGAGACGTAAAAGCTATCGACTTAGTCGAACAAGTAATAAAGCGCCTTACAAGTATGTTAGAGCGCTTTTTTAAATAACCATCCGAGACAATAGCAAAACTTAGGTATATCACAGAATGTTTTTATAGAACTAAATTTATTTATATTAAAAGTTAAGCAGTTTGCACTTTATTGAAATGCGCTCTTTTCGTGCCAACCTGTATTTACACCTTGTCTTTAAAATCGAACCATATGTGTAAGAATACGTCTATAAGGTTCAATTGTGTATATGTTAAAGGTAATGGATTTGTTTGTGCTCAAAGCCTTTTATTCGCAATAAAATTATAGATGCAAAATTATTGGAATTGGTATTTATTCAGGAAATAAAACATGTTTAGGGGACTTGTTTGATCGCATCATCAGATATAAAATAAGATTTTTTAAAGTCATGAATTAATTAAAATCAGGGGATATGTAAAGAACTTTTAACATGTTGAAATAAGAATTAAATAGATTTAGTAAGTTTTTGGAAATGTAGTAATAACTTTTATAATTTGAACTGATTAAAATTTGAATAAATGAATGTAATTTAACACATATAACAATTAAGACGAGGAGTAGACATGGATGGTCGGACTATGCTGTAAGCCGACATTTGACAGATCGTTTAAAGTTGTTTCCTGTCCCGAACACTGCAAACATCTTCTACGAATACGGTTTTCACTTCAGGTAAAAAGTCACAAAGTGCAAAGTTTGAGATGTAGGTTGGATGAGCTGCACAATTTACTTTAATTTTGGCATATTTGCAAAACGTGTAATCTTACGTTATTATAGTGCAACATCCACCATGTTGCATGGGGATGGAGTTACTTTCACTTGACATGACTCTTCAAGGGGTTTAGTACGCTTTTGTGAAATTTTCCTAGTACAGACGTATGTGATGGTACACATTGAAAAATTGTGCCTTGGACATCAAAGAATGAGATATGGACATAAATTTATCAGAATATGCCACCATTTTGACTTTTTTCAGTGCTGGTGGAGTATTCTTTCATATTGAGCTTTGTTGCCCACCGTCATGGTCAAAATGGTGAATCCACGTTGCAATACCCTCAAAAGGAATTCTTCACTGTCTTTCTGTGCCGCTATATTGATTTCAGAACAATCTTGCACGCGAACGCCAGGATGCTCAAGCGTTAACAGTCTCGGAAACTATCACGCTCAGGTACCTGTCATGTGCAGTTTTCCCGTTACCAAGGTATAGCAAGAACCTAATGAAATAATCAGGATGTGAAGCAGCTACTCTAATGTAATTCCTAGATTTTCTTGTACGATCACAATAACAGTGCTGGTGTTTGCTTTTGTTGACTGTCTTTCATGTTTGAACATCTTATACTACCGCCTAAAAGTACTATAAGCAAAACAGATTTCCCGCAAGCCTCTTCTAACAACGAGTAAACTTCAGCACTTTATTTCTTCAGACAAAGAAAAAATTTCAAAACAGCAGACTGTTCTTTGTAACGTTCATTTTTATTAACTAGTACTATTTCAGTTACATGAAATTATTTGTTCATTTTTATTAGTTTAGTTAGTAGTAATGAATCATTTAAAACGGTAAACGTACATGAATTTGGGAATGCGACGCCTATGGTTTTACAGGAGAAAGTATTTATTATTCAGAACTTTATTTCATCGAATGTTGTAGTTAAAATTCTGATTTATCTTATTCACATGTTATTGCAATAAAAACTGGTCTTTCCAATTCGGCCTTCGTTGCGCCAGATGCTCACGATGTCGCTGAAACGAGGAAACTGAAATTGGAGCTTTAGCTATCTTCTTAGTTGGTAAAAATTTATTAGTTTGGCGTTTATTTTGTATTTTGACAAAAACCGTTTTTCTGAGGGTAAGAGCTTCTACCTGCATTTTTAATTTGTTGACCTTTAATTTCGTTTAGGTTGGAAACTTTCTTTCCGCAGACATGTTTGTCTGTAGACCTGTCTTTTTGACTTTCATGGAAGCGAGAATGGCACAGAGGATATGAAAAATTGTAGATATTTGTCTCGACATGTAGTAGGCGACTTTTTTTGTTCGCCGCCAAAGACTACGTTTGGCAGTCATTAATCGTAACTTTGGCGCTGAGCTTTTGCAAAATAGCATAGTTAGAATTGTTATGTTTTGAATATTGACAAATAGGGTTTACTTTAAATTTCGTAATAGAAAATTATTCTACTCTTAAATAAAACGTCGAACAAATGATTAATAGGACAACCTATAATTCACATTACAAAATTCATTTAATTAATTGAAAGCGATGTCTGGACTTCAGAAATAGAGTCCACGCTGGAAATGCACCGTAGATAAAGGGAACACCAGCTTCAAGTAGAATATAGGTTTTATTTTTTGACTGCTTCAGCGCACCAATTATGTAGATAACCTTTCAACTTTGATTATATTTAACTTGACAGTGTTAAGAGACCTTCGTTAAATAATCTAATATTTAATGAGTTCAATTATTAGAATGCCTTTAACTAAACATAAGATTAAAATTATTCGGCTTTTAATTAATTAATACAGTATTACAGGTTTTTACGTCATAACTTTTACGAAAATGCTCTATCATTTCATTTAACTCATATTTTTAGTAACTCAATAAGGTTACATAAAGCTACTGTTTCGGATCAGGTATGCATATGAAAACTGGTTGTTTATTTTTGAGTGCTTAGTCAGCAAGGAAAATTTGGTACACATATTTTGAGACACCCTGTATATATACCTAGGTATGGGAATAAATTAACTCAAAATCTTAGCGTGATAAAAATAAGAAAGTCTACATTTAAATTTATTATCTTCCTCACGTACCTTAAGAGTGTGTTTGTGTCGAACAATTTGAAAGGAGAGCTTTTTCTGCAAAGTATGGGTTTTTGACATTTTCTCTGAAACTGCCTCAACGATAGTTTTTTAAGATTATTGTGTTTCTTAGACATTTAGCGTAAATAGAGTAATCTGCGCATTAGTACTAAGCAGGGTCCCGCCTAGATAGTAACTTGGTTGGGTAACCTCAAAATAAATATAGACTTAATTATTTTAAAATTTGATTATTAGTTCTATATAAGCAGCATTTATATTAATCCCTGTGAGAACAGTTTAGAACAGTCATAGAATGGAAATAGTAACAAATTTAATGAGGTTATAATTCAGCTATTGACGAATTCTCAGTTTACTGACCTAAAACCAAATTAATAAAATAAACTGAAATTTTTTGGTAATGGTCTCTAAAAGATTTAAAATGCACAACTTCAGTGAAAGTGTAAAACAATTGACCGATGTTGGAGGTGATATCTTGCACTTCAAATTTACTGTAAAACGACAAGTGTATAAATTGTTAAATGAATCACCACTTTCACAATTTTACAATATTGTTTAATGTAGGTAAAATTCACTTAAAGATAAACAAAATTAATTTTCAAATAAAATTAAATCGACGAATGCAAACGCAGTAATCGATTTCCATTTAATTAAACTTCCAATTTGTAAATATTTTAGGAAGGAATGTAAATTTCAGGTCTTTACTTCAAATATAAATTAATCGAAATAATAGCCTTCAGCAGACTTCACCGAATATTTCCTTTACTTATTTTCGTGTTCCCAACTGTAGACCAATGGTATTTTCAGCTTTGCAAGTTAATCGATGATTGTAGAACGCTTCCCACAATGTGCCAAATTTCTGTTCCTTTGTCATTTATTTTTATTAAAAATGCAAGTTTCTTCGATACTCAAATGTAAAATATTTTCTTAAGAATTTGTAATTTATCAGCTCATGCTATACGAGAATATACAATAAATATCATTATTACTATACATCTACATCAATTCTTGAAATAGAGTCCTAACAAGGAATAATATTAATGAGTTGATTTACAATCGGTTTTAAATTATAATAATTATAGCAGAAATATATTGCAGTTCAATTTAAGATGTAGTAAACACTAAAAGTCTTTTTGGGTTCATAATCACTGGGCGGAACTAATGCATATGGTTAAACAGTTAACCTAGACTGAAATTTAAAAATAACTGCACTTGAATAATAATAATTCTGTTTTGCTTCATTATAGCATACTAAACAGTTCTAGTACAGTCTGCTTCCGCGATATATATATATATATATATATATATATATATGAAATAAATAAGTAGATTCCTCCTAATAGCAATGGCACGAATTTTGAAATTAATTCGGCCGGCTTTTCACCCGGCCGAATTAATTTCAAAATTCGTGCCATTGCTATTAGGA
>JAHWXV010392835.1:0-10278 GCA_024586415.1 Phrixothrix hirtus | reverse complement strand
ATAAAGGAAATTATGAATGGATGAATTATTTATGCTTTTAAATTAATTTTAAAGTTTACAATTTAGGTGTATAGGAAAGTCACTAACGTCAATAAATTGATATTAAATTTAAAATGTATAAGAGAAAGTTGTGTGATGTCTCACACCAGATTTTTTTACTAGTTATTGCTCGTTTGGCGTAACGAAACATTATGTAATATTTTTTAATTAAACTTTGTATTTATATCCGGAAAAGGAAAAGTCTTGATTTTTAATATTTTTTATTGTTAAAGTACAGAAATTCAAACATATACATACATATATTAAATAACCTTTACATTTTTATATTTTTACCTCTAATACGACAAATTTAAAGTCTAATATTTACAATTTTACTCAATATTTAAAAAATTCTCTAAACGTTTTGCTAAAGCGTACATTTCTAAGATCTTAACACGATTTTCTACTGAAATATTTAACTTATCGGTAAACTTTTGCATATCAAATACATTTCTATGTCTTGCTTAAGTTGATCTAATTTTACAAAAAACATTTTTAATTATTTGTTATATTGGTTTCCTAATTTGAAATGGTTATGTTTAATATTTGCGCGTCTTCTATCGTAGTTGGTCATTATCATCTGCGCTAGATAGATTTTTATTTGCAGTATATTATATTTTTTAGATCGTCAGTGGCTACTACTTCACATTCTAAATTGAAACTAATACAAGTTCAAATATCCAAACAAAAACAGATTCATATCAACACAACATCCCTTTGTTTTGCCTAGCAAGTTTCAAACAAGTCTGTGCAAAATGTTCATTGTAAAATAAAAGACAATCCTTAAGCATTTTAACTTTTATTTCTTAATATATATTTTTTATTACAATAAAGAAAATATCTAATTCTATTAACAGTAACTTCGCATAACAACATCTCTAAATATCCTTATAAATTGAGGTTCGTGTAACATTGCAAATTCTTGCAGAGAATCATTGTTTACAATTAAATTACAAAGGAAATATATAAAACAATGTTCAAAGTTGTTTAATGAATTAAATTCGTAATCAAATTCGTCATTGCCCTCTGCATATTTCCTAGCGTGTGTACAATTTTCATTAAGAAGGGGATAAATAACATTTTCGCGTATATAATTCAACAATTGCATACTATTAAATAATGATAGATTATAGTCTATAACATACTTTAGATTCATCAATTTTTCAAATTCCTCAAATGTTAATTTACATCCAAATTCGTTAAAGCTGAAGGGATTTTGCATATTCGGAGTGCTGGACCTACGTAGATAGCTATTCTTTATCTCAACACTGTGCTGCAAACCCACAGTCATCCGTACATTTTCAGAAGGAGATAGATTAGTGATGGCTTCGATAATCTTCTGTTCTGGTCTTGATTTCTCGGCAACCGACTCTTCGTCAAACTTTAATTTTATGTAAATTTCGAGTGCTTTGAAGGGTTTCCAAATGTTAGAACAACCACATTATGTTCGTGTTGATCATGTTTGTCTTTTAAATAACAAAATGCATAACCAAAACGAATCACAGGTTTTAAATCGTGAAAAACACAAAGTCTAACCTCGACATATTTTTGATGAACATCATGATTACTGCTTAACGAATATCGTACACAATGTATAAGAGGTCTCGTTGCGGTGTCACTGTGAATTTTCATTAATTGAAGTTCAATGTTATCGCGAATATTACAATCGGGCTCATTTTCATGTTTGTCAAAAGATGTTGATGGATATGCAGGTGATAATTATCATAAAATGTTTGGTGAGACTTGTTCCGACTTTTCTTCGCTTTCAATATTTTGCATAGATAAACTCGGCATACTTAATGAAAAGGATTGTATCCCTTCATTATTTGAAGCAGATTCCATATTATTATAATAATTGTTACACTGCTTTTGCATTCCAACAAATAATTGTTAACTTGATCTTGTTATTCGCGAAATTATCAAATTTTTCAAATTTCTTTAAAGTTGTAACACCGTCATGTAGAAAACAGCACGCACTTTATGCTCTAATAAAGATTAAACAAAGACTAAGTATTCTTTGCTTGTATAAACATGAAAAAGCCAGCGATTTATTTGATCATGCGCAAGAAATATATGAAGTCATGTTCAAACAACCCCCTACCCGATTATTTTGATAAGTTAAATTCAATTACCGAACCGCGTATCAAAACGCGATTTATTATCAATTATTCAATTAAACGCGATGATAAATTATATCTGCGATTATTAAGTACAACATAATTGAAATTATCAAACTGCGACTCATTACCTCGTTATAAATTATATTCGCAGTTATTAAGTACAACCTAATTCAAATTATCAAACCGCGTATCAAAACGCCATGATAAATTATATCCGCAGTTATTAAGTAGATACTATATGATTCAATTATCAAATCGCGTATCAAACGGGATACAAACCGCATATCAATCCGCGATTAAATCAAAACGCGATGATAAATTATATTCTCGATTATTAAACACATCATTCAATTATCAAAACCGCGGATCAAAACGAGATTCATTTCACAATTCAATTATCAAAACCGCGAATTCAATCCGACATCATCAATTACGATAATCAAATCCGTCAATCTCGCCGATTATAACCGCGAATCTCAACTGAGATGAAACAGACCTATTCAAACTACTCACAATTTCTTGGTTGCGGCTGCAAAGGTTGCGGGTTATGTTTACTAAGACCAAAATTAGTGCAAAGTATGCAAGTTTTTGCTGCGGCTGCAATATCGATAAATGTTGTTCACACCACGTTACCTGTCAGGTAGCGCGCAGCAAATAAAAGTTGTAAGCGGCAAGACTACATACGCTATTTTTTGGTTGCACAGGTGTTCACGTCTTGCAATCTAAGTTGCGTATTTTTTTAATTACCATGGCAGCAAAAGTAGCTCTACCAAAATTGGGTTAAAAAATAGACGCATGAGGAATACTTTTTTTTTAAAAGGAAAGTCATAGTAACAATTTAGTTATGATAAAGAGATGTATAGGGTCCACCCAAAGTATTACATTAAACAATCTAGTTTCAAAATCGGAAACGGAATGGTTTATTTGATAATCAAATTTTCATATTGTATTTATTTCCTTATGTATCTTAATGCAAATAGGAAATTTTATGATTTATTCTGTTTGAATTGAATTAGTCTATTATTTAAAATATAAAAGGCGCATGTTTACTAAGGTCCAGTATTTTAATACTAGCTTAAGCTATAGCTTACTTAAACCTTGCTCTGTGCCCGTAGAAGCCATTGTAGTAATAATCATTCCTACAGCAACAAAGTAACGCTTAAGTAAGCTGAAGCTTAAGCTACAATTGAAATGCCGGGCCTAAGTAGGACAACTCATAAATAAGTCTTCCTTTATCTATGGGACAACTATTCCACCTATGTTCAGTTACTGGGTGATGGAGATTTTGATAAATTATGTTTATCGTTTTAGTGGAACTGCTTCCAATGAGCATTTTTTTGTGAAATAGGTCAAAGGTATTGTAAATAAAGGGAATCTAAAGTTTACGGTTGTCCGAAGTCTGTAACCTTTTTTATTTAACATTTTTAAAAAAAAGGATGTTTTACAATTTCTTATGTGATTTTTTGCAAATATCTTAGGTTTTATTCATCGCATAGGAAGCAAAATAATAGCAATCTTTTTGTCGTGAAATTTCCCACAAAGATTAATTTATAATAACCTCAAAGAAAACAAAACAAAATGACAAGATAAATTTTCGTTTTTCTTTTTATGCTTCCTTTGAATTTTTTAATTTTAATGCTACTGTGGGAAATGTTACTTCCCATGACCAAAGTTTAAGTAAAAATATTAATTAGAACGGCCGTAATGCTTTTTTGGTTGTTAAAATTGCTGAGCTTATAAGTTTGACGCAAAACATGCTGATGGAACATTTTTAGAAATTGTAGGTTTTTTATTCTTTTTAAGATGATTATATATAAAATTGTCGAAATGCATAATAATGATTTTAAAACAAATTTTAGAAATAGCAAGTCAACATTTTATGCCACAATGACGACGTCATTATTCTCTATTTTTTTTTGATTTTGTAGCATGAATAATATGAACGTCTGCATCTTCTTTGCATATTTTAAATTGAATCTCCGCTTCTTCGAAGTGGCGATTATAGTTTCTCAAATGTTATAGAATAGACACTGGAAGTTATTATTTCACCCTTTTCCATGTAATAAATTATAACAATTTTCTTGTGGTCTCTGCAAGTGCTTGCATTCATCATTCTTCTGGAGGCGGAAAACCCTTATTGGCCCACTGAACTGCTTCTTACTTGGTCCCAAGATTGAAATAATAAATTTAGGTTTAATCTACTGTCACAGTTTTTCTTAACTTTTCTGGATCTTTTTTCAATAAATGCAAATTCCTCGAAGAAGTTGTTTTATAACAATCTGCTTTTTTAGTTGTCAAAAGTTTTAGAAATCACGTAGCTGATACCTTGGATATTATAAGGTTTTTATGTAAAAAGTGTAGGATACTTGATTTGGATATTCTCAACGCCATAGCGACCCCTGCTACTTTCAATTTTCAAGAAATATCGCTTCATTCACTATGAATAAATAACACTCTAGTTGTTTACACTTATTTTTCATTGGTTTATATTTATTAGTTTAAAAATAAAGTTGGTCTACTGGAATTACTGTTGAGAAAAGCACAAAAGTACAAAACTAAAACTAATATTTTCGTATAATAATATTGAATTATGGAAGGCATTTAACAACACATTGACATGGTGGAGTGTTTTACTTTTAGCTATCTTCTTAAAAATTGCACCTCCTATAGAACTGTTTGACGTCCGCCATCCTAATTGTTGGGAATGGACAATGTCATAATTTATGGATGAAAAATTCGAAGGTTTAAGGCAATTATGTAATTATGGTTTTTATTCCGTAAGAAATTTAATTTTGGCTGTAGTATTTTTGCACGACGATTTTCACAGTAAATGCTACTTTTATTTTGCTCCTTTCAACATTGCTAGCAGAAAAATTTTCCATAAAGACATTCTGATCGTGTTTCTCTTTAAATTATGCAATATTAATTTTTATTTATTCATCTTTGTACCGTAATTTGATCATTGTCAGAAGTAAAATCAAATGTTTAGTTTTGTGTAGCTCCATGGCTTACAAATTTAAATGGAGCCCTAAAATTACCTTAATGCTAATGTATTTTTTATAGTGCCTTCCGTTCATCGGACGGCCTGGAGGCCGGGGGGGGGAGGGGTGTGTGGAGTTTATAGAATCTTCATTTTTTATTATCTTATTCTACTAATTTGAAATTCCTACTCTAAACTTGTTGCTCTATGCGATATTTTACTTCTGTATTTGTCAAAGTATAATTTTTTTATAATAAAAGTCATTAAGAGTTTTTATTTAAATCTTAAGACTAAAAATAACACTACAAGAGTTCTCTGGAACAACATCTTCAGAAATCCTACAAGATTTTTGGTATGTCCTGTTGCCCAGATCTCCGGAAGGCACTAAGATAAGAATGTTCAGAATAGATTTAAAAAATGAAATGAAATAATAGTTTTTCAGTTTCGCTTGGAATAATAGGAAGTTGTTAATTCACTATTACTAGATGAAGATTGTCTTCTTTTCGTTGTTTGGAGGATGCTGTGATTGTCTAAGAAAATGCACTGGTGTTGATTGTAGAATCTTCCTTGTTGGCGTGTTGTTGGATGTTGAGGTTGCTTGTGGGTGATGTAATGGAATGGAATGAAATTTAAGATGATATTGTATTATTCTGCTTCGGCCTCATGTGAACGTTGTTATGTGTATAGTGTTGTGCTTTATTGTTTGCATGACTATATAATTTTTATAGTTGTCTATAATCTGGATGGGTGCGCTAAAATTTTAGTTTTCTTTGCAAAGTAGGTTCATTAGTTTGAGATGTTTATCGTTAGTATTGTGTTTGCGTAATTTGTAGTTATAGGTGTATTTTGTGTATCAGGATTTGTATTGGGTTGCAGTAATGTGTGATTCCAATTGTGTCATTATGGTTTTGTAAATGTATATGTCTGTATAATAAAGTATGTTAAGTTATGTAAATTTGGTAGACTGATTATAAATTTTGTGTTGACATGTATATTAATTGTTGAGTCTATTTATGTTTTCGCAATGTGTTTTGTAAAGTAGGTTATTGCTATTGCTGAAGTAGCACGGATTGCAGAGTTGTAGTTTACAATACACTTTGTCCCGTTGGTTATTTATAATGAGGTTCTACGTCATGCCTACGCCTTGTTCTTTATTTTTATTTCAATGTCAAGTTCGAATTTAATGAATATGAAGGAAAAATATTTTTATTTAAATTAAAAGCATATGTTTAGAAAATGTTTATAAATATAATTTGTTTTATGTTATTTAGGTTTTACGTCCATTATTTAGGGTATAGGTCCTTAGCCAGGATAGAGACGCGTTGCGTCAATTTGTTAAGTGTGAAAAAGTCATTTTCGTTTTGTATTATTTGTAGTGCCGTTTTGTTCTGTAGTTTGGTTCTAAGTGTATTTAATTGGTCATTAGTTATGTCACAGTCAAAAGTAACATGCTCCGGCGTCCCTTCAATTCCACATAAACTTGTGGAATTGATCCTTTTGTTTATCTCTTTTAGATAAGTGGGATATGGACCATGACCTGTCAGGAAATGAATCATTCCTCGATTTGGATTAAACCATTTGTTGCGCTGTACGAATCTGACATCCGAAATTAGGGAGCACGTCCTTCCCCCTTTAATGGAATCGTCCCATTATTTTTGCCATTGATTGTAGACGTTATCTGTGATGTCAGATTTTCCTGTCACTTATTGGTCTAGTATTTCATGAACTTTCTGTAGGTCGTCTTTTTTAAGCCAGTATCTTGCAGCTGCTTCCTTAATTTTTAGGTGTGCTGGCACAAGTCCTAGGATTACTAGCAGGGGGTCAATTAACGTTGTGAAAAAAGCCCTAGCAATTCTAGTATTGCATTCCTTTGCGTAGATACAATCTTATTCTTTATTAAGTCTAATTTTAGTTATGTGTTCCAAGAACTGGTAGAATATGCTTCAACAGCCATTAGGACGTTATTTAGGTAGAGTCTAGCATTAAACAGAGAGATATTAAAATCCTTTTGTGTTATCTGGGCTATTTTCTGAATGATACTGATACTTTTCTTGAAAACTTTGTTAATGTGTTCTTTAAAATTTCGTTTTTCATCTATTAATACTCCTAGGAATTTGGTACTCTTGGCTCTGGAGATTCTTTTGTTGTCCAATTTAATAGTTGGGTTCCTCTGTAGGTTTCTCCTTACCAGGGTGTAAGTCGACTTTTCTGGTGATATTTTTAGTTTTATCTCCAAGCACCAATTCTGAATTTTTTCTAGCGTACTGTTTATTTTTGTTTCTAGTGCTAAGTGGAATTCTGCTTCCAGGAGTAATTCTACGTTATCTGCATAGGCTGTAGTTTGTAAGATTTCTTCATCATCTTCTAATGCCAGTAATAGATCGTCCAAAATGATGTCCCAAAACAAGGGGTCACAAATAGATCGTTGCGGGCATCCCTTAGTTGGTGATTTGATCATGGTTACCCTTAATTGTCGCGTATCTATCCTGGTAGTAGGAGATGATGCATTTTATAAGATCTTGTGGAGTGTTAATTTTCTGCAGGCTTCTGATTAGGGCCGGCCACCACAAGTTATTGAAAGCTCCGCTTATATCTATACACACACTAACGCTGTGTATTTGGCATTACTTTGCGAGATGGTGCGCAACGTTCTTTGTATGGCATCTTCCACCGATCTGCCTTTTCGGAAGCCATATTGGCTTCCGCTGTAGCTGTAATTGTCTCGATGTTCCGTTATCCTTTTGCATATGAGTTTTTTTTTGTAGTTTGCCAAGGTGTTGAGTAAACAGATCGGTCGGTATGATTTTACGTTTTGTGGGTCTTTCCCAGTACCTTTTCTTAGGATGGTTACGTATGCCTATTTACAGGACTTTGGGATTTTCCCTTGAAATAGGCTTTCATTGTATAGGGCTAAAAGGTTCGCTGATATAGGATTTTTAAGAGCATTAATTATTTCGTTCTTAATTCCGTCAGGTGCTTTGTTTTTTGTCAGTCCGTCTATCGCGTCATTTAGTTCTATAGCGGTGAATGGTTTGGAAATATTTTGATTTTGGCTTGAGGTATATGTCGTTGACCGTAATAGTTTTTGTGAGGCATTGTTTGTGTTTTGGTCGCCGTCCGGTAGTAGATTGTGTAGTAAGTATATGATCGTGTCTTTCCAGGATGTTGTTCATGTCCTATCTCCTTTCTTTAATATGCTGATCTCCGAATCTTGTCGAATTTTTTCGCTTGCCATCTTGTATGACAGGCCGCACGGATTGATCCCTAACTCCGTTTCTGCATATCTGTTCCAGGTTTCAAATTTAGTGTTATATACTTCATCAACGTACAGGCTTTTAATTTGCCTGTACTCGTTTAATGAAGTTGTCCTGAGATCTGGAGTTAAGGATGTCTGGTATTTTTTGCGAGATTTTCTTAGTTGTCTTCTGAAATCAGCTAGATGTTGGTTCCAAAACGTTGTTTCAGGTGGAATTTGGGGATGGCCCTTTTGATTGCGTCTGTGATCGTTTTTGTCAGTAATTTTGTGTGTTTGTCTATGTCTTGGTTTCGTTGTATGATATTGGGTGGTTTGTATTCGTTTTAAAGTTTAGTCCAGTCTGCTTTTTTATAATTAAAAATTTTGTTGTTACCTTTAGTGGTTGTTGTGTTTGAATTTTTGTGTAGGTTAAAAGTAATTATACTGGGGTCGCTTAACGCCTCGTTTTCGTGTACCTTCCAGTCTTTTACCGTGTCGTAGGATTGTATTGTGCATAGTGTAACGTCAATATTTGTTTTGATGTTGTTGTCTCCGTGATATGTAGGTGGATCGTTTGGCTCATTCAGGATCTTCAATTACATCTCCTGAATGAGTTTCATAACTTTCTCACCCTTTTCATCGCTTCTGTCGTTGTGCCACATATGCGACTTAGCGTTAATGTCCATCGCATATATGACGCATCTATCCGTATATGTCTGGGAATTTTTGCGAATTTTTCCGAGATCATTTTCTATATTTTCCGAAAATTGGAAGTAAGCGCTAACCAATATTCAGTTTCCTGAATGCGTTATTATTTCTATGCAAATGCACTGGGAATCACTGAGATGTTCCACTACAGTTGCTGTGATGTTGTTATTAAGCATTATAATTGCCGCCATTGGCGATTTGCCTTTTGTGACTATTAGACTGGATATTGGTATGCTAGAAATGTGGCCATCCCTCGTGGTATATGGTTCCTGGAGTAGCGTCTACCTCGGAATCCTCCGCAATCTTGGAAAGTTCGTGCATAACTGTCTTGCTACGACGACAGTTATGCTGTAAGAGTCTTGTTGTAGGTGTCTTGTAAAGGTGTGGCTGTTGGGCCATTTCTGCTTAGGGTCAAAGACAATTCTTCCTCAGGTAGTCACGTAGTCGTTGTATAGAGATTGCATATCCAGTACCTCCCCTGTTCTGTTGAAAACTTTATGAAGGAGATCGTGAAGTTCTTTCGGGTCTGTTGGAAGGTTCATACAACGTAGATGTATTTTGTCAACTACACCAGGTACCGGAAATGAAATACTTTTACCGTTTTCCGTACAAGATGTCTTAAAGCTATATTGAGTATATTTTGTTCTTCTAGTCTACTAAGTCTCATGCGGACCTTTAACCTGGCGTAGATATTTGTGGGTTCTATGTTTTGACCTGTTAAAATGGCTTCATTTTGTATCAGATTGTTTTTAGGGGTTGTAGTTGGAATGTCGTTCTGCATAAGCGTTTCTTTATGAATTAAGTTATTTTGTATGTATTTGTCAGTTATTTTTGACGATGTAGGTTTGTCTGTCGTGTTTTTATAATTACAAATTGTGTTTTTTGCAGTTTCTTGTAATGTTAGTTCCTTTGTTTTACGATTGTCAGTTATGTTAAAGTCTGTCTGTGTGCTTTTTTCTGTCTTATTTATGTTAAGTTGTTTAAGTCTGAAAGCGAGCGTTCTACGATTGTCTCTTGCTTTCTAAAAGGTGGTTTGTGTTTTGGTTTTATGTCTATATTGTTGTCTTTAGTTTACATAGTCTATTTTCTGTACCTGTCTGTCTAAAAGCATTTTGTAGGCCGCACAGTCTCTAAAGTTTTTACATTACATCTCTTGTTATTGAGAGTACAAGGAATACATGTTTGGGGGGGGGGGG
>JAHWXV010392792.1:0-10521 GCA_024586415.1 Phrixothrix hirtus | reverse complement strand
GCGTGCGTGCATGTTTGCGAGCGTGTGTGCGTGCGTGCGTGCGTGCGTGCGTGCGTGCGTGCGTGCGTGCCTGCGTGCGTGCGTGCGTGCGTGCGTGCGTTTGTGCGTGCGTGCGTGTGTGCGTGCATGTGTGTGCGTGCGTGTGTGTGTGCGTGTGTGTGTGTGTGTGTGTATGTGTGTGGTTGTATGTGTGTACGTGATTATCAATATATCTCGAAGACCAAACATCGTAGATTCGTGAAATTGTATATATAAGTTTATTCCCACCTTAGCACTTTGCTGGAAGAATTTGGTTAAAATTGAATGACTGGAAGTGCCACCTTATTCTTGTATTTTTTAGGTTTCTTGCAATTTTTTCAAATACGGCTCCAAGAATTTTTTTAAAGTCGCCTCGTTTCTGGCACCTAATAATGCTATATTACATGATCTAACTGGTTTCTTTGAAAAAATTCGTTGAAGTGCGTTATTGGGAAAAATCTGTAGAGTTAAGCAGGGAAATTATAAATGGATGAATTATTGGTGCTTTTCAATTAATTTTAGAGTTTACAATTTAGGGGTATAGGAAAGTCACTAACGTCAATAAATTCCAATTAAATTTAAAATATGTAAGAGAAAGTCGTGTGTTGCCTCACCTCAAATTTTCTTAGACTCTTTTCTTTCTGCATTGTTGTGTCGTGAGTGATTCCTTTTCTGACCAGTTACGTTTATTTTCACCAGAATTTTTTGTGAGAGGTTAGGGGTCAAAATCAGAGTATATGTAAGTTCAACATTTAACGTAGAATGAATCTACGACGGTTTCACCCTTGTACGTCCAGATTTACACAAGTGTTTTCAATTACAAGTATTTTAGATGACTTAAAACGTGAGTTCATACCAGTTTCGGACCCGTCGACGCTCGTCAATACGGACTCCGATATTCCTCCAGCGATACAGGAAGCAAAGCTCGCGTACAATAATCTTGATATTTCTTTGGTGGTTACATCAACCACTTCCTTTTTTTTATGCAACTATACCCCACCCCCTAGTCTTCACGGCAATAGGACCAGCCGACCATTTCTTTTTATTTTGTCGCGTGGCGGGATCCTTCCGGCGAAAGCCAATCGCGCTCATTTATCCATCTTTTACGTGGTAATACATATTAACAATATGAAAATATTTATCAAAACCAATTTAGCATTGTGTTCAAGCAACTTAAAGTAATGTAGAATTTTTAAAAGTGAAACCTGTTTAAAAATTGTTTCAATAGGCAGCATTATAAATTACAAACATGCACGATTAAAAGACTAATAGAAATTTTAAAGAAAAAAATCAAACGCTTAATTTATTAGCGGGTATTTAATAGTTAGCTGAAGACCATTCATTATTATGCACTGAACTTGTATGAATTATACACTAGCTAAAAATGGACAGCCAGTCCGTCATTTCTAGTTAAATACATTAGAGGAAGTTATAAAGCAGGGACGGGCTGAAAACTTTCATTAGCAAATATTCGAAAACTATGTAGTCTAGACATATATTTTTCACGCGTAAAAGTAATGACCATGTATCGTGGATATTATATTAATTATATTAATTTAAATGAATTTTTTTCTGTAAATCTTGTTGTTTTAATATTTGCAAAAGCAGTGAAGTTAATTTCTCGATGTATTCAATCTATCAGGTCTATAACTATGGGTTACAAAGATAAGACTTTGGGAGAACTAGTTGTATTGGGGAATTCATTTATTTAATTTATTATTTAATTCCATATTACTTAACGCGGGCGGCAAACTTAACCGTACCAGCATACAAATTCGTTATTTAATTATTTGATGTACTGATTTACTATAACATTAATGATTACCTCAATCGTGATTTTTTGACTTCAAATAAAAAAAAATTTCTACTTCTACTGTGTAAGATTTCAATTAGACACGGTTGAAGGAATATCTTTACAAAAATGATTAACTGTTGTATAATATATGCGGAAAATTCTAGGTAGGGCAGTTTAATTTATTTTTGCTGTATATAAATAATAAAGTTTGCACGTTCAACAAAGAAACAAGGTATTGTTCTCTCTCAGTACCTGTAAGTTCCGCCTTCTGATTCCGAACACGTAATGGGGGGGGGGGAGTAATTCTTCAAACAAAAATGACAGGCTTTGCATGTCCACAGTAAAGTAAAAAAAATTGCTTTTTATTATGGTAGTTGATTTCCTAAACCCACTTTTATACATATCCTTAGACGATTAGTAATTTCCAATTTATTTACGACTATCGGCTCTCTAAGCATTCCATTGCCATGCTATTAAATAACTGTAACATCATGAACATCATGAACTAAAGAATTTTGTTAAACCTCAATTCAACTAATGCGTACGGAATAATATAATAATGATTTTCTTACTTTCAAAATTCTATAAATTGGAGAAGCATCCGTAAAACCATTAAAAGCAATTGTTTTCCCTTGTTATTCTTGTTTGAAGAAGTAACCGCGTCTAACAGTTATGAAAGTCAAAAAACGTAACTTACAGGTATCTCACAAAAGCAGTACATAGCTTCTTTGACAAATTTGCAGATTTTATTAAATCTTTATAGCGTAACCAATTAACGCAATTAATGTTTTCCCTAAATACTTGCATGGAGTAAAGAATAGAACATACATTTTCAAAATAATATTTATTCTTGCCTAGACTACGTAAAACAACCCAATTAAATGTATACAGAGGCACATACATTTTTAAAGGAGATAAACTTCTATGTCACGGTTAACTTTAATTCTTTTTTTAATCTGAACCTGCGTTTGAATGCAAATGACTAATTTTCATCCAATAACTTGTACGTTCATAGTTTATATAGTTTTATAATTCAATTTTAAATGTTAATTAGTTTTAGAAGATTGAGTTAAATAATTATTTAAGTTGGGTTAAATAAGGTAATTGTGAGTATAATATTGTCAGGGAGGTCAGCGCGGAATTGCGGTACATCTTAGTCTTTTACTGTCGAATCATAAAGACCATAATTTGCAAACCCTTATTGATTAATTTATTTCATTTTTATTATTAAATAGTGTTTGTAAAGAGAGGCTTCCCGAATTTTATTGTGCTTCCTTTAATTAAATGACTTTTTATTATCCTGTTCAAATTTTAAATTGCTTTGTTTGGAGAACGTCAACCAATGTCTTCGCATGGGAGCGGCATTCTAAATTGAGTCTACAAAATTATGAAGTATAGAATTTATATGGCTTATAATTATTGTAAACCTTGCTTGTAACTTTAACCTTTATACACAACGTACTAAATTCCGTAAAGTGCCTACACATGGCTATTGGTACAAGTTGAATCTTGACAAAAGGAAGTTACTCTTAATAAAACTTGTGATTTAAAATTGTACGTTATTTAAAGGTATCTAAAAACTTTTTATCAATGAATCTTCCTGAGGGTCGCTTCCCATGATTTTCTTGCGATAACAGCGCATACACTAAAATCATTGTTGTTACTAATTCGGCCTTATGTATTGGAACACATTTAAAACTTTGAAATTTTGTATAAGAGAATCTTAAACCACTTTTCATACTATAAACTTAATAGGCAATTCAAACTTAAAGTAAAGCTATAATGCTTTATTACTAATTCCATTTGTCGTAAATTTGCTGACAGTAGGTTTGAATAACGTTTAGTATTAATAATAGTTATGTGTTATTAACTGCTGCGACGTATACTACAAAATTAACAGCAATTATAATAGTTAAATAATTTTATAAACGGCTACAGTAATCTAGACTGATATGTAGGGTTGGATGCAAAAATTTCATTGGAAACATTTCTAAACCTCAATTTCAAAAAAAATGCAGTTTTTTATGTTGTTAACATAGCGTTCATTATTTCTCAGATACTTTGTATTAGGATGTAACACAGCATGATAAACTACACTAAGCCTGTCGGACATATTGTTTAAATTATATAATGTGAATACAGGTGACAATGAAATAACTAGGAATCAAGACTAGTAGCATTCGATTAACCCTATAATCAATCTTCTTGTAATTTATAACTTTTCTACATATTTCTAGCTACCTCAGTTTGTAAACCGGGTGATTTCTGCATTTGCTGGCAGGTCGCTATAAAGTCGATGATAATAGGAAATTAAGTCAAATTTTAAGAGCATCTAATTAAAATATATTCACTAAATATTTAAGCATAACATGAACTTGTCATTTCAATGGCAATACAAACCAGACGAAACTTTATAATATAATCGTTTTATAATGGCAACAATCAATATAATGCGTCAAATTCAAAATTTTGAAGCCCCTCTTTACCCCTTATATAATAACAATCAAAAAATCTCGAAATCCCTACCTCTCATTTTGCTGTACAGAATTTCTATAATTTTTCCTATTGTAATACGGGATTGCGAGATAACTTCTGAATTGGGCATATGGAGGGGTGCTTCGGCTAGGATTTCAATAATATTGTATAACTAAGGTAAAATCACGTAAGAAAATATATATTGCTTCAATCTGCACTATTTTTCTACGAGGTCAACAGTTTGAATTATTTCACATACTTGACGGTGATTGTCTCTCCATAACCAGGTATTATAGCAGATATAAAAAATTATTTATACCCAGTATAACTAAATGACTCAAAACCTAGTTTCCCAAAATGTTTATTGTTTATATTAAGCCTACATATGTTTCGGTCACTAAATCAAAGGACCATCATCAGGATGTATATTTTAAACGTGTAACATGAAACAAGTAAAATCTAAAATATCTAAAATATAGTACTTCAATAAGAAGTTTACTATAAATCACAGTCGAAACTGTTAACACTCAACACTTTCGACTGTGATTTATAGTAAACTTCTTATTGAAGTTCTATATTTTAGATATTTTAAATTTTACTTGTTTCATGTCACACGTTAAAATACACACCCTGATGATGGTCCTTCAATTTAGTGACCGAAACATATGTAGGTTTAATATAAACAATAAACATTTTGGGAAACTAGGATTTCAGTCATTTAGTTATACTGAATTGATTGTTTCCCATTGGAGAATAAAGGATTTCAACAAATATTATTTATACCTTATTTCCATCCAGAGAATCTATATTTAAAATAGTAACGAAATTGGAAACGGACACTTTGCGGCATCCTCTTGTATCTACTTGATTTATAAAAAAAGTATATGCTTTGAGAAAATTAACGTGTAAGTTAAAAGCGTGCTTTACATAAAATGCATTTCAGGTAAACGAGAAGGAAGTACTAGGTACAGTAAAAAATTGAGGAATATTATTAGATTGAATAATACTGCATTATTTTCGTGACTAAATTATATACATTTGCATGAAGAATTATAGTACTTTAAACGTAACTAGTATTATTAGACGCTTCGATAAGTATGATGGTAGTTTGTTTTCCGACTTCTTGCTTCACAATTAAAAACGTTGTATAAACTACTGGTAGGGGTTTAGGTAGTTCAACGAACAAATTTTAAAGATCCTGGTTAAATATTTTAAACTGACAACTGTTTATAAGTAATAGTTGTGTTTAAATTTTGTATTTGCATGCACAATATGTCGCGCTGCTGTAGACCAATGGTTTCAAGTTTATTTAATTAGTTTGATACATATAACATAGTATTATCATATAAAATTTCGATATAAATTAGATTATGAATTTAATCAACGAAGTCATTAACGGAGTCCTAAATGCTGTCCTAAACGATCTAGAATAATATTCGGAGTTGAAATAATATGAATAAATAGAAATATACGCTTGCTTATGACCACAATTGTTATAAAAATCCTAAAACATTGGCGTAAGATTACTAAGCCAAAATGTACTCATACATCTTAAATACAAACATTTAGAATTGATAACAGATCGAAATACAGGACGTGCAAATATCCTGTGGTCACTATTAAAAAGATAGATAGCTAAGTATCCACTACACCCTCACTCAAAAAGGTTGTACGTTTACTAGATTGGAAGATACACAATACTACCGGAAAGTTTTCAGCACACGCCTAAATTTAAACCAAAATTAATCGAGATATAGAAATTTAAATGGCAAGAACTGATACACAACGTTTATTCGTTACATTATTACTTTCTGTATATCTTAAGTACCCTAAAAAAAGGATGTTTTGGTCAACTCTCAAAGATGTTCCACCCGTTTTGCCAGAGATCATGAGACTTAACAGATTCGGACAAATTTTGCGACGTATTCACTTCAATAATAATGACGTGTATAAATTCCCTGGTAGCACAACTATCGGAACCATATAGATATTATACATAATTGTCTATACAGGACTGTTTGGGCGACATAGTTTTTGTGTCGAACTCATGTGTTATAATGACACTGGTTTTAGAATCGAAATTACTGTATAGTATCTATACAATTTTCCAATATGATCACAATTGTCAGCAATACTGTATAGTATCTACATTAATCCGATGTAGCATAAACCACTAGACTGATGGCGCATAAAACGATAAAAATATCAAATAAAATACTTAAAAACTCAATATCGCCATTATTTTTAAACATGTATTTACGCATGCGTGAATTATAATTGTATAATCTTTCTTTATAAATATTACCTAATACATTCAATTAAATTACATAGTACACATTTGTTTATTATTTACAAACAAAATTAGTTTTCTTCGGTAAGTGGTAAATTATAGTTTAGTGTCTAGACACATACAGGCTTAATATTCACATTATAAGTAGGAAATTTAAACGTAAACTTGGGAAATAAAATATTTATTTAAAAGCAACATACCTAAGATAATATATTTTATTGTATCCGCTTCTTTGAACTTATTTGATACTTCAATAGAGGGGTACAATAGAGAGATTATTCTTTTAAATTTACCGAGAGGTAAACCCTTTGTAAATACTAAAAGGTTTATAAAAACATTATTAGGAATGGTTAACCCAGTTTACATAATTTGCAAGTATTCGTGTAGTACGTGTTCTGTTAGCTCATTAAATATTGCAAAGTTAAAATTGACAACGTTTTTTTAAATATTTGCTTTATATTGTTGTGCAAGTGTGGGATCTTTTTTAATAGGTACGATATCAATTTATTTAGCGTTTTGCATTTATTTTAAATTTTATTTTTGTAGTAAAAATTTGTTAGTCAATAATAAAAATGAATAGCACTAAAAGGGTTATAATATATAAATACCAAAAGAACATTAATATCGTATTCCCAAATCGTAAATATTATCATACAGAGTAATTCCTATTAACATTTTATTTTAATTTATTAAAGCTTGACTAGTTTCGTAATAATATAAAAAGATCACACATCAAAAGCTAGAATTATATAAACAATTAATTAAATAAATAAATGAGAATTAAAACCATATGGCTCTATTAATGTTGAATATAATATAAATATATAAATACAAATATAATAAATAGTTTTAATTCTAACTTATTTCGTTACTTAATTTTTACAATTATAGCTTCTGATGATGTGCTTTAATACATAGTTCTTTAGTTTATCAATCTAAAACAAATGAAGATGTATTATTTATGAAGGTAGAATTTTTATATCAAATATACCATACAGCTTCTATATAGGATTAATGGCATAAAACAAGCTAATAATAATGCCGTTTATTAGAATTTTCAATTTAATATGTCGATTGTTAAGAGATGGCACTGATGCTAGGGGTTGCTTCGACGACTGCTTTGCTGTATCGAAGCGACTCGATTTACCCACATATATTCGATGTCGTTTCCATATAGAACTGATAGGGGGTGACGGTATGATTTCTTCATCGAATCCCCGTTTTATTTCTGGATGGTATCGACATCGATAAACCATATATTTTCGACACATCCTGGTGCTACTAGGGTTTCATCCATTGATTAGCAAACTAAGCAAAAATTTTGAATATCCTGGTGGTGTACACGAGTCCATAATACCATAATGATCGCCATTATACGAAACAATATATGAAGGGAACATCAATTGGATTTAGTTTCAAGAACTGGAATATATGTTCAAGCTGTAGATATATGATTGTATTCGAAATACATACAAGAAAAGTATTAAAGAAAAAGCTCATTTGAGGCGCCGAAGTCCTCCAAAATAATAGGTTCTTATGTTTTGCAAGCTATTCTTCATCTACTCACCCCTTCTGTTACTTTACTGAGCAGGGGTATGCTACCAGATATACTATATAAGATGGAATAATTGGAAAATATTCACTGAAAAGTAAAGCAGATATAGAAAAACAAAAAAGAGGAGTTTATGATTATAGAACAGATAGTGATATAGTATCTGCTACATAAGGTGAAAAGACAATAAAGTGTGCCATCAATTATAGTTCAATAATTGAACGTAAATGTTAAACGTGATCAAAAGTTCAAAAATTTAGCAACTATATCACACCACTTGAAGTATTTACAAATTACAGTAAATATATGAGCAGTACAAATAAAATGAACCAAATTGCAGCTGCATGTCATACTAGAATAAATTAGAGATAATGGTGGTTGCCCATTATCTGTTATATTTTAGATATATCAAATTCAAGTGCATGGCTTCTCATAAGAAATTTGCAGCCAAATGACAATAACTTTTCAAATCTTCTCGAATTTAGAAGACGCATCGCTATAGAAAGCCATATATTAGGAGAAAACGTATTCAAAATCCATTGAGTGTGCAGCAAATTCGTTTACACTAGATGTGGTGCAGTTTTACAACCAAAAATATGTTTTTTTACTCGCTAATGTTAAACTATGTCATTTACACATCGATTGCAGTGGTTGAAATTCAATTTCAAAAGCAACAGTGATTGAAACTTCAATTCAATAGCTAGTGTAGATGAAATTGACGACTATCAATTGTTATAAATACACGCATTACAAAATAGCATTCCATAATGAATTTCTCTATAAAAATCAACGTTACCTTAAAACACAATTGAATTGTCAATGCATAATTCGCATGTGCCGCTGTTTACACAATATAGTTATATTTTCAGTTTATTTCAAAGTTTCGTAGAAAAAATAGTATATGCAACGCGTCAAAGAAGGCATTTCAATTGCTCGAACATTTTTGCATTCGCTCGATGGCTTCGCCATTTCGCTCGTGAAAAAAGCTATCTCGCAGTTGAAATACAACTTCTTCGACTTGCTACATAATATACTATTTTCTACTCGTCAGTATTGACGTATGTCATTTACACATCGATTGTAGTGGTTGAAATTTCATTTAAATAGCTAGTGTGGTTGAAATTGACAACTATCAATTGTTATAAATACATGCATTGCAAAATATCATGCCATAATGCATTTCTCTATAAACATCAACGTTACCTTAAAACATAATAACATAATTGAATTTGCAATACGTAATTCGAATATGGCGCGCGTTTACACAATTAAGTTCTATTTTCAATTTATTTCAAAACTTCGTCGAAAAAATAATATATGCAACGTATGAAAAATTGAATTTTAACTGCTCGAACAGTTTTTCACTTGCTCGATGGCTACGTCATCGCGCTAGTGAAAAAAACTATCTCGCAGTTGAAATGCAATTTTTTCCACTTGTTGCATAATGTACTATTTTCTACTCGTTAATATTGAAGGGTGTCATTTACATATCGATTGCAGTCGTTGAAATTTCATTTCAATGGCTAAGAGCGATTGAAAATTCATTTAAATAGCTAGTGGTTGAAATTTGTTATAAATACATGCATTACAAAATAGCATGCCATAATGTATTTCTTAATAGAAATCAACGTTATCTTAAAATAATTACTCGATGGCTCCCTATCTCGCTCGTAATAAAACTATCTCACAGTTGAAATGCAAATTCTTCCACTTGTATACTATCTAAAAAATTATCACACCTCAAAATCAATATGCTGTAGCACATATAATCCATTATATGCCATGGTCTGTATTTCCTTTAAGCATCAAGTTTCCTATTAATACAATAATATATTTAATTAAAAAGGACGATGGTTTTCCTTTAATACAAATTTCATGCACTAATGGGCTAAAAAATATGATTCGCTTTTAATCGTAACAAAGTATATACTTTAAATTAAACACAACTAATAGGTTAATATTGACATTTAAACACGCAAATAAAATATAACCTACTCTAATGATCCATCTTTATTTGCACGGTTTCGGGTAAAAAGCTATCATTCCTAAGAGAGAACAAGAATTTACATTTTACTAATTTGAAGTATATTTCAAAATAACATAATACTGGTTGTACTGAAAATTCTTGTGTAATGTTGGAGTAAATTACACAAAGGCTTGAAACATATTCCTTCACTGTTGATGCCTATCTCAATTGTAATTAAACGTATTATGTTACTCTATAATAAAGGCACATATTTGATAGAAATTATCAAATTACCTATCTAGATATTACATTATTAAGTTATTCCTAGAGTAAAAGTAAATTTTAGCCATATGAACGGAAAGGTTAACAGGAAACGTGTAAGGCGCCAGAATGCCCCTAGCAACATATATATATATATATATATA
>JAHWXV010392763.1:0-15374 GCA_024586415.1 Phrixothrix hirtus | reverse complement strand
TTCATTAAAATTCCCGATATAATACGAAATTTAAAGCATTATTCACGGTTTTTTCCCGACGAAAAAAAATCAAGCATAATTCCCGAAATTCAAGAAATTCTCGACCGCTGGACACCCTGCAAAACATAGTCAGGCAGGTATTTATGACAGACTCTTGTACGCAAAAGTTTAAGATCATTTTTTTTCTATTTAGATCAAAACTTAGGGCTGGTTTGCACATTTATTAACTAACGCCCCTTATATGCATTTTAATAAAAAGTAATAGAATGTATTCTTTTAAATTGCCTGAATATGCTTTTTTCCATAAAGCTTATTCATTATAAGTCAATTGTGAATTAATTATTAAAAACTTATCTATAAAATATCTAAAATTGACATAAGTTTAAATTTTAGTAGGTACAAAATTAAAGTCTGTTTGGTCCACAATGGATTGTATACAAAATCTTTATTACTGCGTAAAAATTGCGTAATATGTACACGAAACAAATTTACTATTTTACTTTTGAACTATTTTCACAAAGTTAAAATTATACACAACGAAAGTGACTGTAAATATCAATCATATTTATCAAATTGCAATTTACGTTAAAAAACTATTTAAACTTTCATTACATTATGACAAGGATTTGTTATCAATTCGGTGTAAAATTTAACATCGTATTAAAGCTCCTTAAAACACTAGAAATTTTTGAAGGTGAAAGTTATTTTGAAAGATTCCGCTTTCAATAATACAAATACACCATTCTTATTTCAAGGATATTGTAAACATTCACAATAAAATCACCACTAGCAATTTTAAGGAAGAAAACCAAACAGTAATTACCAATTCAAAACCATTATAGGTATTTAATAAATAATCAGCTAGTATGGCACAACATAAGTTACTCTGTTGTTAGAGACTTACAGTTGGCCAGTCACTTATTACTGGAAATAGGAGACCAAGTTAAATCAGGAGTGGGTTGAAAACTTTAATTGCAAATATTCCAAACACTACATAATTCAAATACATGGTTTATCAGCGTGCCTTGTTGTGCATATCAAGATATTTCTGATGCTGATATAATGCTTTTTTTTGAGAAAACCTGTAAATAGCGATATTTTAATGTTTTAGTTTATATTCATATAGCTTTCTATTATTTGCCTAATTAAAACGTTTTAAATAAAGGAAGAGCGCCCCATCCAAAAACAAAATAACTACAATGTTAATTTGACACAGTTAATCTGAGACCTTTATAATTTTTGAAACAAAATACGTATAACTTAAAAATGGCCGATAATAGATGGTAACATTAAATATCAAAAGAAAGACAACTTTAATTATCTACTGAAAAATTATTAATTTTTAATGTCTAGATACAGAAAATTACCAATTCCCGTTTGTATTTACCTTAATAATTATTTCTGAGTTGTACTACTCCATTATAAATACTAGGCACAATTTTTAGTTCAAATATATGAATACTGGTAAACAACGGAGACCGCGGAATATTTAGTATGGTAAATCTCGATCTTTATGACATGAGATCCACGAAAAAATAATTGCAAGTTAATAATGGTGTCAAGTAAGTGTTATATGTTTATTAATTAAAGAAGAACTCAGTTTTATATTTACAATTTATTTATTAAAAAAAGTATCTGTCAACAACCATTTTATTTATCTGTTATTGGTTTTCTACCTCTACTTATTTTTATCATTAACATAATTACCTATACATAAAACAGTAAGAACTACTCTGCAAAAAATTTTTACATTCATACATAAATTTGATCGGGCCCTATAAAATACCTCACAACATCAAAAATTTTGCAAGTTCTTTTTTCCCTTACTTTATTCTACATAAAAATTCGTTCATTGATTGCATCAAAAATTTTATACGTTAAAAGGTTATGGATAGCAATTTGTAATTTTACATTGTGGAATTTGCGGATCAAAATATTTTAACTTCTAAATGTGCTAAGACTTTTTGATTAAATTTGAAATTCTTCAATAAATTTTATACCAATTGAATCAAGAGAAAGAGGTTTGTAACATTTTCTAAGTTGTGAAATCCAAAATGTATTTGCAAATCGCATACTCCTATAGCTAATTTTTTACGGCAGCGGTATTGATTTATAATAGTTTTTGAAGAGTGTCATCTACAAAGATGTACTGCTTGCAAAAGGTATTGAAAGTTTAATACCCCAAAGCTTATCAAAAATTAATTCATTGGAAACGCTGCTAAAGTTTGGAAACTCGTTTGCGTAGTCAATAAAATATTACTTGCTGTATAATTTTGTTGGAAAATTACAGATCATTTCATAGCCCTTGCCTAATCTGAATTACCCTGTAAAAGTAATATTATTCTTGCTGTATTAACCTTACACTATTGAGAAAGCTATAGTAAACCAATTACTTACTTAACGGGAACAACTTGACACCGTCGAAAATTGACGTTCCTGCTACAGAGTATGTCGCACATCGGCATGTAAAGATGGTTTTCGATACTTGCTTTGATTTTGGTTACCATTTCACCACTTCAGCAATATGAAATCCTTTTCGAATGATGACAATTGTAGCTCCACAAAGTATTATCAAGTTGCCTGGCTTCAAAAACTTTATGGTACATCCATGGTTAGGAATTTAACACGATTCTCTAATAAGTATTATAGGAGAGATGCTAGCGATTCGGCGGAATCAGGTCATTTCTGATGTTAGCATGATGACCGTTATAACCCGTTTATTGACCAACCAAAGTACAAGCTATAATTTAATCTAATACAAATAAGTTTGATACATACGCAATACACATCTACACCTTAAGATGTTCTAACCAAACTAGCAGCATTAAAAGCCCAAAAGCATAGCTACACAAAATGCAGTAAAGAATTCCACTCTACTAAGTTAGCTTACAAGTATTTGAACAGGCTATAAATGTTCTAGGCCAACAAAGTTTAGTAAACAAGCCTATAGAAGTATAATAGGCTATAAAAACTGTAGTTATTACATTTATTAAGCGCAGAGAGTGCGTTGTAGAGCACGAGTGTAGACAATCGTTTCAAACTCGAATCTAGAGTCTATGTCGTCAGGGCATAGAGAACAAAACATTGGCGTAGACTCGGTGGATGGCGAAAAACGTCCCACCGTCTTCGGGTAGCATAAGGTAAGTCCAATCAGAATGGATCATAGCTAAAGGTGATGATAACATTGAGGCATATTTGGAAGAAAGAAACGTAACCCTGACAACCACCATCAATCGTGCCTGTCACGAGGATCATCCAATCCAAATACTGATTTTATGAATTTTTTCGTGGCCTAAGTTAATTCGCATTAGTACTTATGTTTTAAAATTTGCAAAACGATTAGAATTCAATAGTAAAATTGACAACATAAATAGTTTAGAAGAGGCCAAAAAATGTTTACTCTCATTCGTACAAACGAAACATTTTGACTTCACATTGCTCGAAATGGGTGAGCTATCCTTACCGTCACTTCAACATCTATATCCGTTTGTACATTGAAGCTAAAGTACAATTGGACGTCAACTACGATATGCGTCACTAGATTACGATCAATAACACCCCATATTGCTACATTCCAAAGACCTTCTTGTTACTACCTTGGTGACTAATTATCAACTTACTAATTTACATTCCAGTCCTGATCTACTTTTACCGCTTTTTCAGTAAGGTATTGGATATTTTCAATAAGAAACTTAGTGCAGCAACGAGTCGGTAAATGTAATTTCCGCTATAATTTTCGACCTCAAGGTGTGTTCCCCCAAGTAATTTGATTCATTCGATCGATTATCTTACATGACAAATGGCTGATCTCCCGTCACCAAGAGTAGCCGAAATTAAACCGTCTCTTTATATAGCGGTTTATTATTGCGGGCAGCTTTTTATAATCCTTGCAGGTATCGCGGTGTTAAAATTCAGATCTACATATCTTTATTTGTTTAATGATACGGCTATGTACTTAGAATTGGCATCTGATTTAAGTGCTAATTGTTTTTTTGTCAGGGTTTAAAGGATTCTTAGTACGTACAGGTCCTTGTTCGATAATGTATAGGAAGAAATGTTATCGGGGCCAAGGCTGAATTAGATCAAGTTTATACTTTTGCCTTTCTTAGGCGTATAACGAAGTTATAATTAAAGAACTACTAAATTTTAGAATGCAATGGAAATTTAATCCACCAGTTGCTCCCCATTTCGGCGGTATTTGGGAAGCTAATATGAAGTCTGTAAAGTTACATAATTTCAAGGTCACTGAGACGCGTGTTCTAATTTTGAGAGAGATGACCACCATTCTAAATGAAATCGATGCCGTTTTCAACTCTCGACCATTGTATAGTCTAAGTTCAGAGCCACCTGAACTTTTGCACCAACTTCCTCTTATTTCTTAATATTAACTCCGTTGAAATACTTACGGACTCATGACACACCTACAAAGTTCCCAAACTTATTAAAAATAACACGATTAATATATAATTAAGTGCATTGTTATCGTACTCCAAGGACAATGATCCCAACTTCGTTGACCGATAAACATTATTGAAGAAGTTTTTCCAGTTCTAATGGAATTGCCAGGGTAGCATCCGTTAGGATAAAAGGTAAAGTTTACAAATTTCGCATTTTCCGTATATGTCCATTACCGACACAATAATTGTGATTAAATTTAATTTATTTTATTTTAATTATTATTGGAGAAATGATGGCGTCACTGATTAAAGTATCAGTAAGTCACTGTCGCGATTCGATTTCGGTCGAAATTAATAGCAAGTAGTTAACTTGTAGTATGTTCTACAGTCCGTAAAGATGAATAACATCAATTAGAGGAATAATTAGGATTGGCAATCATAGATTAACAATTTTCCTATATCGTAAGTATTGCTGTGCTCACACCAAATATCAAAAAAGCTATTCTTGGATCTCGGATAATTTCATCACTAATAACTACTAATTTAGACTTCCGCAGTTTAAGTAGAAATATATACAGTCCAAAACTACGCTTAGATCGTATGTGTAACATTTGCAATACTTATTTAACATGTGGCGGCACTAAGACATTTCCGCAATACGTGTTCATAAAATGCATTTCTACTGTGAGCGAATAATACCTCATATCTGCATCTTTTTTCAAACACAGGTTTTGATATGTATTTATTCAATTTTACATTGAGCATCTATTGGAAATATCGTCTAACTTCTTAAACGGTTGTAAAGTCCAATAAATTGATGATGCAAATAACTCCTATCTTAAACCACAAAAATACGAACTAATAATACCTCCTAACTGCAGTCGTCCATTTGCTTTTGCATAGCACACGTGAACGGTAGTTAAAAGTAAGTTATTTTTACTGTATATTATTTATTTATTAAATTATTCTGTACAAAAGCATTAATATAACCTTGTTTACGAAGATTAGAAGTAATAATTTTATTTTATAGTCAGTTAGTGAATGAAAATTATTCTTGTACTAATTTAAGGTAGCTAGGTGATATTGGTACTTTGTGTAGATGTAGATAGTTGACGATTTCGTTCACTGGTAATAATTATAATGGATTTTTTAATGCAAAATTAATTGCAGAATGTTTACAAGAACACAAAGAATTCTAAATTTATGTGATGCTTCGTCTAATAATCTTGATATAGATAATATTCCAATTTTTTTTGGAAATGAGTTATTAAATGACAGTATTAATAATGATAATAAATTTTTAGAAGTACACTTGCCTAGTTGTGGAAATGCTACTACTAATTCTGATATTATGATACCCAATAATAATTTAAGACATGACTATATAAACGATACTGGTACTGAAGAACAAATAATATGTGATATAGGAAATCATCATAATAAAAATGATCCAATAATTTATAATTATAATAACATTATATTCGAAAATATTTCTGATGAAGTAATGTTAGATAATATTAATGTAACATTTGAAAATGGTAATACTGAGACTAACAATGTAGAAAATGTATTAGATGCAGTTAATGTTGTACCTGAAAGTGATAATACGAATGAGACTGATACAATTGAAGATGAATTAGGTAAAATTAAAATGGTGCCTGCAAATAATAATACCAATGAGACTAGTGGTATTAAAAACCAATTATATACAATCGAAATAGTGCCAGAAAATGATAATATTAATAATGAGAATGAAAATGGTGAAAATAAATTGTTTGATGATATGAATGTTGGGTGAAAAAGACAAAAAGTTGCAAATAAATCTGAATGGAAGAGAAATACAAATAAACATTTAAGAATGACTGGACAAGAATATTTAGGGTACACACGCAAAAGTGGGATAATGAAATAAAATAAAATTAGAAGTGCAAGAACAATGGGACCTACTTGCGTTTCTTTGAAATGTAAAAATTCGAAAATTGGAGATTGCCAAAGGTTTTCAGACGATATCAGAAGAAAGATTTTTAATGAATTTTGGACTCACCTGAACTGGAATCAAAGAAAAGTTTTTGTATGTACACATGTGTGCCAATTTCATACAAAGAGAAAAACAAAAAAAAAGATGATACGGAAGATTCTAGAAGAAATTTTACTTTATCCTATAAATTATATAATGTAGAAAAAGGTCTAACGGTTTACCGTCAAACATTTTTGAATACTTTGGGCTTAAGACCATTTACAGTTCAAAGTTTCGTAAAGAAGTCTAACTTCGGTATGCATTCTGAACAAGATGACTTAAATATATCGAGAAGGATGAATAATTACAAAGCCAGACAATTGTCTAGGGTCCTAGAAAGTTTCAACCAGTTCTTTGATAAATTACTGAAATTACCGTCACATTGCGTACAAAAATATACAAAAAAACTATTTTTAGAAGAAAATATTAAGACTTTATAACAACTATACAAAATGTACAAGGAATATTGCAAGAAAATCTTGAATTCAAAGCTGTTAGCAGAAAGGTATAGAAAAACTTTTTCACGAAAGTAATCTGTCCTTATATTCCTAAAAAAGATTTATGTGATCTTTGCTGCGAATAAAAAGCTGGAAATGTTGATGATAAGATCTATAAAGAACATATTGCTAGGAAGGATGGAGCTCGAGAGGAGAAAGGATCAGATAAGAAAAAAGCCGAAAGAGGAGAATTAGTTCTATCGCTAATGGATTTACAAGCCGTTAAGACAGTACCTTATCTGAATTCAAGCAGTTTATATTTCAAAACAAAGTTGTGTTGTCACAATTTTAGTATTTTTAATACTGGATCACTTCATACATCTTGCTACTGGTTTGCAGAGTCGGAATCTTCACTTTGTGCTTCTACTTTTGTAAGCTGCGTTATTGGATATCTTGAGAAGCATTATTTAAAAGACAAATTGCCGGTAATAATATTCTCTGATGGTTGTACATACCAAAATAAAAATACTATCATGTCAAACGCACTTCTAAATTTTGATATTAAGAATAATATAAAAATTACCCAAACATTTTTAGAACGGCGTCACACTCAAATGGAGTCTGACTTTGTTCATAGCTGCATAGAGCGAAAGATGAAAAACCGCGAAATACATCTACAAAGTGATTTTTACAAAGCAATACTAGAAGCGCGTCGAAATCCTAAGCCATATGAGACTTACATACTAGACTATAATTTTTTCAAAAATTATGTGCTTCCCGAACATCACGCATATTCGACTATAAGATCTTGTAGGAAAGTAAGTGAACCAATAATAACTGACATCCGAATGATTGTATATTCTCCCAAGGAAAAGCAAATAAGGCACAAGTTATGATTTGATAACGAACTTCAACCATTACCAATAAGAGAAAAATTACTTACGTCGATTATACATGAATACCCGAAATTACATAAAAATCAAATTCCTATTCCAACTAATAAATGGCAGCATCTTCAAGAATTGAAATCCGTCTTACCTAAAGATTATCATACTTATTGTGACAATTTGCCAAAGAGGAAGGGGTAGTGTCTCTCAAGTTTTAATTTGTATAATTAGTTTAAGTTTGTTAACCTCTGAATAGTTTATATTATTTACTTTTTTGATAATAAATATTCATATTATCTTAAAATATTATTTACTATGGTAGTGTTTATCTTAATTAGTCCAATACCACCTAAATGAATATGACAAGAAGGAATAACCACCGATATTCAATATTTTGGCTTATAGTGAAAAAACAATTATTTCGATCGCAACGTCCAATTCTTATAAAATTAAAAGATTAAATTAAATCAGTCATCCTTTTATTATGATTTATAATAATTTTAAAGTGTTTTATGTGCCTCCTGTAAAACTGACTCAACAGTAGATAGGAGGTATTGTTCGCTTACAGTCGATTTGCAGGTCTCGTTAATTGCAGGCTGAACCAAAAGCGATGTCCGCCACTTTACTTGTAATTGAATAAAATAATTTTGTGGATAAGTATATAAATATCCATTCCGTGAAATAGCTAAAATTTGCGTGGCTTCGCTTTCGTCTATACCAATCGGAGTTAATACTAACAATAAGATAATTTTCAGTGAAAGAAGACTAACCTAAATTTTTACTTTTTGTTAGCGTTCGTTTAAAAAAATTTGTCATTTACAACGATAACAGTTTCCCATCAAAGTCTTGCCAATAACCGTACAAGGTGATTTCAAAATCCACCGACCAGACGCAGGGATATTTCTGAATCAATAGAAAAAAAACTTTTTAAAAAATTCGTTGTAGTTTCCAAAAAAAAGCCGTTAACGAAATGATTCAAGTCTGTTTGAGGAACTATACAATAAGACAACAATTGAATATGTGGTTTTAAGTGAATGAACTATAAACACATAACGCAGTTGTCAGTCATTCTAAAATTCATCTTATACACATTAAAATGTCCTGTCGCGTTCGTTACAAATATTTTCTGTCTTGTTAAATTGTCAGAATTTTTTGTCTTATTAACCGCCATTTGTGCCCATAATTTTTGTCATAAAGGCTTATTAACTTTCAGTTTTGTGTGATGATATAATTCCATTTAATGAATATCGTGTTTGTGTAAATAATAGATGGATTAATTAGTATCGGAATGATAGAAACTATTTTAACTTACTTGTAAAAAAGTAAGTGCTTCTTTACCTTCTATGAATTTTAAATAAGGAAATATCAAAATTATGTTACAAAAATCTAGATTACGTTTGTGGTATAACTGAATGTACTCAAAATTTTTGTCAGTGTAAACTATAAATGACTAAAAATGTAAGTAATTGATATCAGTTACTACTAACAGGATAGGTTAGTGTACATATCAAGTAATCATACCATTTTGTAATTTAATATTAAAATAACGATATTCATCTACAACACGGAAAATTTATCTAGACATATCTATTTGTTTCTTGCCGTCCTCAAAAGTCGACATTCTCAATTTTTTCTAAAAAGTGTCATATTTTATACTACTTGTTAAAGGAGGTGGTTAGACCTCTACAGTATCATGTTAAAATTAATCGGTGAATTTTTGAATCCCCCTGCATAGCCATTGACGAAGTACTGATAGAATTAATAAATATAAATACTTATACTATTAATTATTAGTTTGACGTGGGAAAATTCATCAAAATAGTTCTTAATGTTGTATAATGCTGCATAATTTTCACTAATAAATTAATTTAAGCATGCACAGTACATTTTAATGCGAACCTATTCTACTATTTATAGCACTAGTGTTAGAATTTAACTTAACGCTTTATGATATCCGTTCTATACTAAATAACATAAATGAACACCTAGGACAATTTGATAAATTTTAATCAAACTTTCAGCAAAGTGGTATTTATTTATCACTAAGAAGCGAAGAAAATTTCAATGTGATACAATTAAAACAATTTATTTCGATACTAATAATGCGCAAATCCTCTAATATTTCTTGCGTATTCAGCTACTCGATTCAGCATAGTTGTAATTAGCGAATCGATGCTATTCTGCGGTATACTATCTCAAAAGTCTAAAATTGGTCCAATCATATCCTATACATGTTTAATTGGTGATAGATGCGGCGAAAGAGAACATGATGGGAGCATATGAAAATTGGCATTATCCAATACCTCCACAGTTAACCTCGTAGTACGTGAGCGCGTATTATCGTGCTGCAAAGTAGGATTTTGCAGTTCTTAAATAAATGGCAGTAACACTGATTCAAACACGTTATTGATGTAACGAATTGCATTTAATGTTTCTTGAATAACTACTTGAGGAGTTCTACTTCCATGAAAGATGGCCCCCTACTCCATCACACCTTAAGTAAGAGCCGTATGCCGTTGTACAGAAAACTGTAGATGACATCTTTCACCACGAAGCCTTCGAACTATTCCACTACAGCATGAGCCTATAAAGAAAATCTGAATTCGGCAAAAAACACGACTCTACTCCATTCTTCATTCCTATGTAATCTCTTGTTCTATCACTCCAATTGTGAATGTCCATGGAGCGGAGTTAGGCGTAAATGATGCAATGGCCAATACAATTTAAGCCCAAACGATCGAATTTGTCGGTATATAAATCATATAGAGATTTGTTGCTTAATTAAACCTCTCCATCTATCACTAATTCCTCTGGTTGACCAAAAACGATCCCGAAGAGCCACAAGCGGAAGAGCACCATTGTCACGAACACTGGTTCGTTTAGGACGCCCAGGACGTAGATAACGTCGTTCTTCAATATTTTTCGCCCATCTTCGCCAATATTGAGCAATAGTAGCAATACTGCCTCCTACGCGGTATACAAAATCATGACTTAATAATCCCACATCCCGTAGGCCGATTATTCTGCCGCATTCAAATTCGGTTAACTGGCGAAAATTTGCAGGTCATCGAACAGGAGGCATTATTTTAAACTATACTAAGACTAGTTAAACTAATAGATATCCTTAACAGTAAAGCTCAGGTACCCAATGACTAAAACAAGTAAATCATTGTTTGTATCTTCTCAATTGGTAACTTGATTATTAGTGTTGTTGATATAGTAATTTTATTATGTTGAAATTTCCATAACTTCTTAGTACGACGTAAATACAACTTTTCTGAAAGTTTCATTAAAATTTATCAAAGTATATTAGCTGTTTCATGTGTTCATTTATTTATGGCGGCCAATATACATATGAGTAGTTTAGCTATTTTCATTTTTTCATGCGAAGAACAATGTTCCTCCTTATGAAATATTGAACTGGTTTGTAAGATTTACGCGGGCGCGTCGTCAACGAGCATTTTGCCAGCGTCTTCTCCATCGTGTGCTTACCATAATGGTACTCTAGCGAATCACCAAGTAAAGAATTTTCCGGCGTATGCAGCTACAATTCAACCTAAACATATCATCCACTTTTTCGTTTAATACTTAAGTTGTCGTTATATTAGACATAAATATGTTATTTGTCACGGGTTTGTTAACATTATGGTAAATGTTTTTTTAGATTTTTGTAAATTTTTGCTATACTGCCAGCATATTCAAACTAAACTTTTAGAAATTAAAATAACTACAATTTAAAAAGTTACATAAATAATAGGAACCAAGTGGTGTGAATAATATTTTAATTTTTAGTATCACTATTTCTATTGACATGTGTCAAGCCTTTCCCATATTATAATTTATTTTGAATCAACACTTGTATAAATTAATAAAATCTAGTATTCTAATAATCTACACTTTGATACGCTTAGGTATTTTTTTATGATACCTACAACATCCGCTATATGGGGATTCTTGGTTTTAGAAATTATAGAACTAACACCGCCGCCAAAAAATCATCTCGCGTTGTAATTCTTTTATCGTTAGGTTATTTTGTGTTTACAGTGTTTTCTACTTAAAAGTATTATGCACTTTAAATTCTGCGGCTGAATGAGATTCTACAAGATTGTCTGCATCCCGTATATATCTTTTCGGCATTCTATTATAATCCAAGCCATCAAAAGCATAAAAATTTGTATTAATGGCATGTAATAAATACAAGTCAACTTACATTACTTAAATAGTATAACTTAATTTTGTAGTAAATCATACAACAGTCAAAGAAAAATGTATACTGACAAGTCGCTGGAGGTGGTTCTAGTGTCCTTCGGCTAATTGCCGAAAATTGTGTTTTTTAATACGCGTGCCATTTTTAGTGACGCGCCGACTATGAAATCCGTTACGGCTGTTTTTTACTAGCGGCTACCGAGCGATTCGCCACAGATCGACTACGAATACGGGGGTTAGTCTTTTGATTATATGCCATTTCTATTTCTTGATAATCTAATGGCAAAAGTAGTTACTATGGAATTAGGTCTCTATTTTTAGTTTAGTGTAGAATTGGAACCTACCAATTACCTAAATTGGACTTTAATTAGAAATGTAATATATAAGTAATTACATCGACAATTGTTTCCTTAAAATTCAATTACACATTTTTGGAGATTTTTAATAATTAGTCGGATGAAAAGCATCAATAGCTTCCTAAATTAAATTACAAACACTAAAATCTATTACATGAATAGATAACGATCAATTATATGGAAATTTAGTGATGGATTAAGTCTAAAATGTTTACTAAGCTATATTTTACATCAGGATAATAATTGAAACCTCATGCATGCTGGAACAGCTATTCTTAGGTTACAAACGAGGAAGAGTGTGGTAAATGCTATAAATGTGGATATTAAATTGGCAAATCTAAATTTTATAAAGCTGTGCCATAAAGAGAGATCACTTTGGTAGATTTTATGAGTTTTTTGAAAAGCACTTTTTATTGATTTAAAGTTCACATCATAAAGAAGCTTTTCTTAAAGTAATACCAATATCTGATCATTTCAAATAAGATATGTGTTATTATGTACCCCACAGATCCTTTTTATTAGCTATTTATTAGCTTCCAGTTCAATATCAAGTATAAATCTTTAGAAATGCGAAGGTATTTACTTAAAAAGAATGTTATTGAAAAGTATTTCATAAATGCGTAACAAATAATATATAGTTAACCATTAATCGCATCAAAAAGAGAGGTATGCAACATAGTTACTGGCATTAACGTGCTATGATATCAATTTTACTAACTAAACGAAATCAAACTACTCTAGATGGCACCTTTGTCAACGTTTATTATTTAAACATATCTATTTAGTTTTAGCACAACGAACTCCGTTACATTAATAAACACTATTTCAAAACGAAATACGGTGTATTACAATTTCCTTACAACTTAATCTTGCAATTTGCAATTACTTTAAATTTATTGAGATCCTTGATAGGTAACTGAACCCTCACAAATCAATTATATATCAAATTTCACCTCTACTATTTTACCAATATTTATAATATAATAAAATTATTCTAAATGGATAAAAGGTCACGAAATTACAAAATTATCGTTTAAAATTATTTATTTAATTCTTGTTTTTTGACTGTGGTAATATTAAAGGAGGTAAGGCTATTTTATAAGAAATTATTGCTTTATATGGCATAGAAACGTAACAAAAATTTCTGAAACGGACTATAATCTTAAAAAACAATTGTATTAAAAAGCTAATGTCTAGAAATCGTGTTATTGAATTAAATTTATTAGCTTGAAGGGGATATGAGCATTTACATGGAATTAAAAATTTATGTGGCATAGAATCGGGACAAAACTCACCTGCTGAGGGAAAAATATTTTATAAATTTTTGAAAGTGGTTAAAATTTTAAGGCAATTGTTTAATTAGTATGTTTTATCCAATTAGAACAGTTTTGTTATATTATAAAGCGATGGCCGAATATTGAATACTTATAAGATGTTTTTGGTTACCTGGGCTGGTTGGGTGAGCAATTTAAAATAAATTGTTATACTTCATGTTAAAATTACGCGATTATAAGGTTCTATAGTTTGTAGGTAACTAAACGGTTTTTCCAACCTTATTATTGATAATAAGCCGGAGGGATTAACCCCTTATATTCTGACAATGAATGTACTGTACCGCTAAATGTTACCTGAAGGTAATCTGTTTATACTTTCCTTTTAATATTTACTTTTACAATTGTGGGTCACACTAAAAATTTTATTTGCAACATGTAATTGTATATCTGATAAATAACAAGCATAATGTGTTCAATACATTTATTAAATTTCAAGTTTAAAACAAATATATAAAAATTCAAATAAACTTCTTATATCTACAACTAGAAATAAAATTTACTACAAATTCAGTTATGTAAACAAATACAATGACCTATTAGGATAGTTCCTATTAATCTTTATTTTGTCCAAAAATAAGCATTTGTATGACTTTCTAAGGAGATCTAACTGCGGGTCAAAATTTAGTTAAGTTTTTTACAATACTTTTACGTCATATTAAATGTTCAAATTTGTTGAAAACTTTATTTAAAAGTTTATTGGTTTAAAAGTTCAAAAATTTTCACTTAAGCATCAAGACTTAATTTTGATATTCATCATTCGATTGGTCGATAATATATCTTCTTTCCGTTTATTTTCTTTAAAAACAAATTGGATTTTCATGATTTTATTTCAACGCCAATTTATGTTCTGGATGGTAGCTCTTAAAGTTTTACTCCTTGTGAGATGCACGATTTTTCACGTAACTCCCGTTTTATAGAACTATATTGAATTTTATAAATTTATCGACGGCGAATCCGCACACTTTAGTTTGCTGCCTGTTATCAATCAGAGGTATTATAATTTTCAAATACTTGGATAAGTTCTGCGAGCAGTGTTTTATTCGGAATTTACATATTTACGATCAAAATGATCTACCTGCTAGGCTGTCAATGGTTGCTTAATTCGCGTGTACAACGTAAGATGATTTTTTTTGTAACGTTCTGCTTTTATAACTTTTTTAAATTCCCTTTCTGCTGTTGCATTGACCAATCAAAGGATCTAAAATTTCAAACTGCTGATTGCGTGTCATGTTGGAAAAGCGTTGGAATTCCGTTAGATATTTGCGCACGTTTCGTAACCTTCGGCGAGTTTTATAGCTTAGGTTAGTAAAGTATTTGACATGTCAGCTCTCGCTGGTGTTTTTGTCAAATCATCTAATTTATGTAAATTATATTGTTAACTATAGCTAATTCCTTCTGTAAATCATCTAAATTTAATAACAACACTATGCGTGACGAATTATATTATGTACTTATAGCATTTTAATTTTTGCATCTAATTCCGTTTTGCAATTATTAAAAACATTCCTTTAATTAAGCGTAAATTGCTTTTTAAGTAAACTTTTTGAACAAACCGCGTAACATATTAACGTTAGTTATTCCATAAAAATCCCCAATAGAATTCAAGGCTACACAGCTGTATGAGGGTGATATCATATTCCTACAATGTAGCAGTTTGTACCATTTAAAAACGCAGAGTGTAAAATACCAATTCTAAAAATAGCTTGTAATAATTGACAAATCAAATATTGTAATTCGTCA
>JAHWXV010392692.1:0-10233 GCA_024586415.1 Phrixothrix hirtus | reverse complement strand
CCCCAAATTGCAAAGATCTTGGGAAGGTCCGTATAAAGTGGTAAAAGGGATCAACGATGTAATCTACCGAATCATGAAATTGCCCAGAGGAAAGCCCAAAATGGTTCACATGAATCGGGTAGCCCCATACGCTGGGAGGAACACAGAACCAGGACAGCAAGACTGTGTGCAAAGGGCGAACCATTTCGGAGTGGAAAAAATAGGAGTCAGAAACAGCGAACAATCATTCACTGACTTTATGACAACCTATTCGGGACGCCACAAAACTAGATTTGGGGTTACCACTGAGGAGTACAGAGGTCTATTTAATGTACCAGAGGAGTAACCCTTGGCCCATTGTGTCCCTAAGAACGTCCGAATGTCTCGTGACATTGCAGTTGAGTTTAAGAAGAGGTATGGTGGCGTAAGAGAAATACTGCAACAGCCAGAAACTGGTAAGGCAGGTCACCTATCACGCCATCATCGCCAAGGTATGCGAAGTATTTACTATCTTGTGACGAATGCATTGTCTCATCAAAAGCCACGTTATGAAAACTTGCGGAAGCCGTTATGGGATTTAAAGAAACATATTTGTGCCGACGCCTGTAGAAAGTTAGCGGTACCAAAGCTCGGCTGTAGCCTAGACCAGCTTAATTGGCGCGTGGTACGTAACATGTTCGAAGTAGTGTTTCGAGGCAACCTAAATGGAACCATCGCTAGTGCTAAGTCCAATATCACTGTTACGGGACGTAACAGTCTTAAGGAGGGGACAGTGTAACAGATATTATAAACAGTAGATGGAAAATTCTAGAATCATCTAGAATGATTTCTTTATAATAAAATAGATTTTTTAATCGTCAAATGACTCATTGCGGTAATTTATGTCTGTCAATTCTATTAGGTCAGCAATGAGTCATAGCATTACATCATTATTATACGTAATATCCTTTAATGTTCTATTCCTATTGTTTCTGGAATATCTTTTCTATATAAGCAGCATATTAAATTCCCCTGGAGTAGTTTTATATTAGAATCTTGTACTGTGGATTACTGATATAAAAATAAATATGCATAAATAGAATTATAAATAAATGTTTGCTGCTGGTGGATTCTAAAAATAAATAATTAAATATTTAAAATAAATTAGTGTACATAGTTACTTGTAGAATTGTAGTGAATATAAATAAACATTATAAAACAATTAGCTAGTTTCGTTACAGTATGTACTGAATTTTCTCTGAGTTACCTGCCACACCATTCCCGGAAACCACATGTCTCAAATATTTCACTTTGTTTTGGAACAAGTTGCAGTTCTTGGACCAAGTTGTAGATGTGCACTTCGCAGTTTTTGAAACCCCTCCTCAAGGTTTTACAGGTGTTTATGAAAGCACTTTCCGATAACTATGACGTTGTCCATGTATACTAAACATGTTTGCCAAGGCAGACCTCTGAGAATCAACTCCATTATTCTTTCAAATGCCGTTGGTGCATTGTACAAGCGAAAATGCACGACTGTGAACAACCAGAGCCCAAATTGAATAGAGAATACTGTATTTTCTAGGTGTTCAACGCCATACTAATTTGCCAGTATCCACTTTCATATCTAAGGTCGAAAACCATTTGAAGCCCGAAAGCGTGTCTAAAGTGTTCTTAATTCTAGGTTGAGAGTTATTGTCCTTTCTGGTCATATTATTTAAGCGATAATAATTCGCATAGGGTGGTGCTAATGGACTACCGCAAGGCTCTATTATCACTTTACGAGCCACGTTCTTAATTATGTCCTCAGCTTGAACTCGTTTAGATAAAGTCAACCACGTTTGTGATTAACGTATTGGTTGAGCTTCTACAGTATTTAATTTGTACGGTACAACGTTTGTTCTTCCCTTCAAACCGACATCAGTTGCAAATATATCGGTATATCGTTGGATCAATTGCCTGTCTTTATTCTTTCGCTGATGGGATAAGCCGTTATCTAAGGATTCACGTGTGGCATGCAGCTTAAATAAAGTTTTTACAGAAAAAAACAGTTTTCGTGCAATGTGCCATAGATGAGATAGGCGTATACATTCCTAGTTGGGTGCCCTGGTTTAGGGTCATTTGAAAGATATTAGCATTCATCAAGCGAACGGGTGCAGTTTCCTTGGCTTCGATCAACACACCTTCAGCTAGAATACAATGGCCAATATTTATATTATTGGTACCAACGATTCCTTATACATCTTTCCTGGAACTCTCCGCCCTGTTGGCGTATAACTATTGTTTCACACCTTGTCGGTAGGGTTACCAGAAGAGGTACGATTATATTTATCATTGGTTAATGGGCATCTCCTTGACATAAACTCGTATGATGTAATGTTTCAAGTTTAAGGTGAAGTCAAACTCAAACATTATATCCAATGTAAAGACTATCCGGTTTATGTTTTACCGGTGCCATTTAGATGGTGACTTCTGAGATATGGCTAGCACAGATTGATATTCATGCCTTTACATCAATGTATTCTAGCTTTCCTGGTGCTTTGTATTATCAGCGAAACTGCTCGTAACCTCTTGGTAATTTCTCTGTATATATTCCCATTTACATTTCTTCCAGCGCCGTTCTTTACATCCTTTTGGTTTTTGCATCGTAAGTCGTCGCAATTAGATCTCTTCTAAACAGTCAGCACCATCTTTAACTTCTTTAACTGCACATACGCTAGCGTGGCTCTTCGATGCTTGTTTATCCGTATCAAATTTCAGTGCATGATCTTATGCACTAGCAAGGACATGCAGATATGCTATCTATGCATCTGTTGTGTTTCAAAATCCCGAAGACCTTCAACAGATGTTTGTATCCAAATTTATTCAATAAACTTTACTGTAGTTGTCGCCTATGCTAATCGTTCTAGCCAAGCAATTTCAGTTTCAAATTCTTGGAGCTTACCTCCATTTTTCTGCACTCGATTCCTAAACTATTGTCGATATTTATCTCCATATCGCATTTCCAATCGTGAAACAAGATATACGGAATTATTCTTAAGATCGTCGGTATGGTTTATAGAATTTCTAGGGTAACCCCAGGTTGAGACACAATTAAGGCAGTTACCTTTTCTTCAGCTATCCATCCACATTTTTTATGGTAATTAACCAAAGATGTCTTCTCGTCAAATAGGGATGGTTTCTCATGTCTTCTCGGCAACAGGAAACTAAGGGATCTGCCGTACATCGATTTCTTTTGACTATTCGTGCGGATATGCCTCTTTCTTGAGCATGATGAATTGTTTATTTTGCTGAAGAGGATAAATCTTTGATGTAGTTCAGCACACATCTTGGTTACCTCTTCGTACTTTGTTGACATATAGTTGGTAACGTCTTCCATTTCTTTTGTTAACTTATTTAACAGGTCTTCTTGCAATTTAAGTTGCTTCTTTTAATACATTTTTACTTGATTCCATTTCAACCTGTAGTTAGCTTCACCCGTTTTAATTTCCTTTTGTAGTTTATTTATGTTTCATTTATGGACGCCATTTCCTCTTACAACTTATTTATAATTTCTTCTTGAAATTTATTTTGAGTGGTGTTAATAGATATCGTTTCCACTTTTAATTTGTTTATATTTTCATGCAGTTTATTCGAATTTAAATTAAATTCTTCATTCGAAGCATTTCTTCTTGCAATTTATTTTGATTGGTTTCCATTTTTTCTTGTAATTTATTCTGATTACATTCCATTTTATTGTGCATCCTTTGCAACACTTCCATCAGCGACTCCATATGTTTATCGGTACTTCTCGTTACTGGAATGTATAGAGCAATTAACACTAACTTTTAATCTATTAATAATTTCAATTGCAACTACGACACCTGACATCAATGTAACGAAACTCGTTAATTGTTTGAAAGGCCTTTATTTATATTCACTAAATTGTAATTACTTATTTATAAGTATTCCACTCCAGTATTTATTTTTCACTATGCTAATACAAAATCCAATAAGACAAGGTTCTTAGCAAAATTAAAACTAAAGGAATTTAAACTGATATTTGTACAGAAAAGAGAATTTCTAGAAACACCTACATTTTAAGGAATACAATTAGTTATAATGTTGATGTAGTAAGTTCGAATGCCTCGACTCATTGTTGCGACCATGAATTTATTTAGATATGAGTTGTAATAATGAGTCATTGATGATTACCTCATTTATTTTAGATCTATGGAGTGTTCTGGAATCTTCTACAAAATTATGTTATTTCTAATTTTGTTACAATATTATTATTACTAAGCAATAATTTTGTAAAATAATGGAAGACAACTTACGGCAGATTTTTAATTTACTTCCAGTTAAAATTCAAGATATTCAAGATATTAATAGAATTGCATTTACGAGAGCAAATAAAGAATCATTTTGGTTAAATGCAATAATGATAACCTGATAATCGTGAATTGTGGCGCTAAACCGGCTGGACTAATCAATTATACATGTATTTAAATCCCATTGATCAGAAAAAATTTGTGCGGGAATAATAATTTTGGCGACGTGTAACAACGAGAACGTCCGGTTAATCTGTAGCAAATGCCCAATAATGAAATTTTTAATATCTTCCTAGATAAGTCTAAGCATTTATTTAAGAATGTTAATGTTTATTCCTTTGCGATTTCAAATTAACTATTACTTTGCTTATGACGGCATTAAAACATAATTTAAATAAATTATCTTTTATGGGCACTATTTAAGTTTTAACTAGGTGTAAACTGTATTACTTTAAATCATATAAATTATTATCTGAAACATCAATATATTGCGGTAAAACACATTTAGGACAATAGAATCTGTTTATTTAACGTACCCTCATTTGTATTTCGTCTTGATTGTTCTTTTGTTTCCTTAAACGGAAAGTGATTCCTATTTCAACGGACTGTCATGCTACGTTATATTACGTAATGCGTTTAATGTCACTTATTTCAGATATACCCATTTAGGCATTTTATTTAATTAACTTTAAAATTATTTTAATTTAAATAATGTCAAGTTTTTGCTAGAATGTAAATTATTTCAACTATAGTAATCCTGAAGCTACTCCTAGTATAGGCTTTTTTAAAGTAAAAATCTTTTTTAGACTGGTTTTGTTAGCTGCCAGAGAGATTTCAGTAAGGTATATAAGAAAACAAATACAATAAAAAAATTGCTATACTTCACAATCGTTGTAAGAGATTTGTAATTTTCGGCGGAGTAAAACGTTTTTTATTCCAACCAGCCGTGGAAAACTGCAACTTCGACTGCTAGGTAGGATCTAACATATCCGAACCTGTTTGACCGATTTTTTCATACCAATTTTAATAAGTTTTATTCAAAAAATATTCCTTACAACCCAATAAGTCTCCCGTCTAATAAAAAGATAAATAAAATATTGGTAATTGTAACAAAATTATGTTTATTAGAATCTTAAGTAAGATTACAGAGACTAATATCTTTAGGAACATCTCTTTCGGCATAAAATTAGGCTAAGAAACAAAAAGCTCATACCTTTCTTCCTTTTAACAGTTAAACTAATAAACATCTTTTCACCTAATTCTTAGTTAGCTCTGCGTTTGTAATACACACTTTAAACTGAAATAGGTATGTATCATGCACTACAGACATATTTGATTTCTCTATCCTTATTCGAAAGACAGTGTTGACAATTTCTGTAATTTGTAAGCTTCCGTTCGATAGTTACAGAAGGCGACGGGCCTCAAAAATGGTCTGTCATTCTTTTGCCGGCGTCTCTGAGAATGCGTACGTTCTTTTGTCTTTCGCATAAATAATCAGGTATGAAATTCAATATCAACTTACGTAAAAATCTTGTCGTTAAATTTTGCTATAGACGCCATATTGAGAACACCAGAAAAGGTACGGATAAACTGGAGTTTAATTCCCTAGAAACATTGTAACAGTCTTTTTTTGAGATCGATTAATTTTTGCAGGTTGCATCTGCCCTCGCGTCAATAATTTTCAGATGCGCTTTGGGTTGCCTAACTCCGTCTTTTGTTATTTGTATTCACGAGTGTTGTTATTTGATCCCGTCGCGTGCCCAAAAGTATTGTGTGTTAGTTGGTGGTGGAAGACGCACGTCATTGTTTCTGCTCCGTCTAGTTACAACAACCTTTGTGGTTTACTCTGCTTCTTGGGATAAAACACCTACATTTTTAGGGTGAGTAGGTATCCATTAATTATGCGCAGGGTTGGTTGATCGATTTTTTTTCTTTATTTATTGCTAGTGTTTTAAGTATGGGATTTAAAATGCCCGTTAAGTTTTGAAATTCGCCGGTATGCTTATAACACCGCCGATTGCTTCTGGATGAGCCCGGGGTTTCGCATCAAAGGGTACCTTTTGCCGTGGCCGACCTGCTGCTTCTCCAAAGCCGCCCTTTGTTCTGCTTCTCTACGGCCCTGGTACGGCAACCAACGGTTTTGCGAAAAATACCCGTTCCGCAGCCTCCAGGCAATAACTTCGAGTTATCAAGGATAGAATGCGTTTTTTTTTCGCCGAAAACTTTTACCGTCCTAGTCAGTTTATCTTAACCTTACTACTGGCACCCGCTGAAGATTGTGTAATCTTGTTACATTTTAGGACCTGCGAATTGGTGCTTTATTTTCTACAGTTTATTATTTTGTGCTACAGTAGAATTAGTTCTATTTAATCATTACATTTATTTAACTTTTGTCTATAAATATTCTGCTAATAACTTTGAAACAGAAATTAACTGTTTTGTAATAAGAAAATCCGTTCTTAAATGCGACGATTAGTTATTTGCGCTCGACACTAAATTCATAGACCGAGCGTAGCATTCAAGTCTCTCAGGAGTTGGAGTTCCCGCGCGTATAGGTTCGCGGCCCCTTTAACATTAATTTACTTCGATACTTTTACTTACTACTTTGTTATATTTCTTATGTATGATTTATATGAAGGCGTTCTTGGATAGACTAAATTTAGTTGACTGCATAAGAGTTTTAAACATTTATTTATGTTTTGTTAAAATCAAAGCCGCTCATCACTGCAATGATGCACGACGGCCAGTTTAATTAATTTAATTGCTAATTCCTTTTCTAGATCCTTTGATCTCAAATAGATGTTTTACATTTAATTTAAATTAGTGTAATCAAATTCACGAACACCTAAAATTTATCCTTTTTGAAATCTTACTATTTTCAATTCTATATTTTAAGTCTTGCTTCGGCCGTCAAAACATGTCCGCGATAACGGGGCTCGATACTATAACTTCATAGTACATATGTGTTAATTTAGCTTGAGGTTCTTAAAATTTTTCCATTAATTGTATAGTTCACTAGTCATTCTGCTTATGCAGGCAGTTCTTAAAATTTCACTGAATGTTTTGCTATTATGCCTAATTGAAGATTTTTATGAACTGTGCGTTTGCTAGATGCTAACTGTTGTTTTCTGGAATGAAAATAAACTGATCTTATCCTTACTTTGATTTTTCTTTCCATTTATGTACGGTTGTACCTTAATTGATTTTTCTTTCAGATTATTTATAAATATTTTTACCAATGCTTTTCTGGATAACCCTAGGTGGGTGAAGCAGAATATCCACAAGTAACTTCAAGTCCAACTTTTATCGCCGAATTAATCTACGACGTTTTCACTCTTGTACGCCCAGATTACACCAGCGTTTTTCAATTACAAGTGTGTGGTGCCCATTTTCTTTCCTTTCTCTAGATATTTCAGGTTGGTTCCTGCGCAAGATCGCACCAGTTTCGGGACCACCCGGTGCTCATAAGCACCGATTCCAGGATCTCCTCCAGCGACACTGGGAGCGAAACTTGCACCTGCCAAGCATGATATTTTGTTCGATGGTCATTTCCACCATCTTTCTTTGTAAGTAACTACACCCCACTCGCTAGGCTCCGCGCCACTCATGCCGGCCGGACATTTTTCCTTTATTTTTGCTGCGAAGCGTGATCATTGTAGTAAAGGCTGTACGCGCTTGTTTATCCAACTTTAACGTGGCAACGTCATAAGTGGCACTCAATTCATCAGCTACGCCAACTTGCGCTTTGATTGGATTGTAATATGTAATTACTTAAGACATCTTTGTTTCCTCGATAGATATTATCAACGCTATGATCATGGTGAAAAGGAGGCGTTTTCAGTAACATTTTATTCTTGTTTGAGATATATGATACTAAAGTAACATCTTTTGAAACCCATATCGTGAATTGGATATACCCCGATCAGATGATACATTCTACTCGTTCAATGAATGGGTGATGAGTGGGTAACTGGTAAACTAAAACTAGTTATCTAATATCGAACTTCTGTTCGTTCTGGATATTGGAGCAATAATATGTCATATGTCGTCAAATGATTTGTTAGTAGGCGCGAACTGTCCAGATGTGTCCTTAATTGCATAAACAACTAACTTCAAAGTACAACAATGTTTTAAAATCAACGAGCGCACTTATCTTGATCCCATATTTTGCGGGCTTGCTAGAGATGTATACCCGAAATCTAATCTTTCACAGTAGGTCGAATCCATTTCATCTATTGTAAGATGTTTATTTGGGATATACGTAGTTTCACAGTTTCAACATATTTCTACTCCTGTAACGTCTGTACGCCAAAAATTATACAGATTTTGCCTTCCAGATCGATAAATCGACAGAGGCAGCAATATAAAGCAAACCAATAAAGATTTTAAATTCATGCCAATTGGTCTCTTTCATGTTATGTGTATTTGTCTGGAATAATTTCCCTTGTTTTCGTCTCACTTCCGCATTTTTATTAAGCAAAATATGTTGGAAGATACTATCTGAAATAAAACAACTCCCAAAACTGTAATTCTGATTTAGTATCTGTACAAATACCCGTCGGATCAAATCAATCAATAATTTCCTGTTCGGGGTCGAACACCTTTTCGAGGACATACATCAGGCAATTTGGTCCCATCTTTAGAAATATAGAAAGATTGACGAACCTTTGCTAATGTTTGAGCCTGGTTGGCATTTACTTCAGTCGTACAATTTCTGTTTTCAATTTAATTATTGAACTGCTCTTGTTCAATATCACTCTCTTGCTTTGGTTGTGTGACATTGTTCACTTAATTCTTGCTTTTGATATCTTCGGGTTCATCGTCCAAAGACTCTTTCAATCAAACATGAATATATTTAACCTCTTTCTCATAGGTCATATTGAACTTTATTAGGAGAATAATCCAAAGAAGTGATAGAACAAAATACATAAAACTTGCATTGGTACAAAATATAGACATTGGCGACTAGTTCGACTCTGACATACCTTCACGCCCTTTATGCGTATGTATGTAACTGGAACGCCAGAGAAACAATGAATTGTTGCACTTCTACAACTTTCCGCATTCTTGTCATTAGCTACTTAACGTGTTAAGTAAAACAAACCACGGTAACTAGGTGAAAATAAATATCGGTCGAGTGTTGCCCGACCTAGTTCGCTATACGTTTAACTTTTTCTATCTATTAGCTTGATATATTTTAAAAGACTGTAACGCCCAATAAAGTTATTATACCCCAAAGGTTCGCATTTAAAAAGTCGATTTAAGTTGGCTAGATCAAATTTACACAAGCTACACCAAATATTATTTTAAAAATTCCCATCCTGTGTAAAAAGATAATATAGATATTAAAATCACAGTTTGCTAGTGGATAAATAATATAATTAATATGCCTTTGTTCACTTTCACTAGAGAAACCTTTAAAATATGTGTACTAGAATTTTTTGTTTATTTTTGTGGCTGAGGATTCGGAATGCGGAATTTCCCTTTGCCCTCTTGGATTAGAACTGTAGTATAGGCATTTCGCCATATCTACTAGAATTTTGCCGAATCTGGAGGAGTTCCACCGCCGGGGATTTTTAACGTGTCAAAGATCACATTCACAAGGGATCTACGATTTTACTTCCTTCTCCGAGAAGAAGGCATGTTTTTTAAATTTTTCTCCGTTGAAAAATTTACCGATCGCGATCGGGTTTAAACTAGCGTCCTTTAGGTGCAGAGGCAAACATGCTAACCACTATATTAGTCGGAGCCGGCAGTTTGTACCAGGATTCTTATTAACCAAGAAAGGTAAACTATTTCAATATTTACTATGACAATTCCTAGCGTTTATTATTCACGTGTAAAGTTGATTCTACAGGAGAAGTGATATAAGTGCAATAATTAAGTTTTTAGTATTTTTTGCTTCAAACAGTTACAGTATTTATATATATATATATATATATATATATATATATATATATATATATAT
>JAHWXV010392673.1:0-14032 GCA_024586415.1 Phrixothrix hirtus | reverse complement strand
CATTGAAGTTGTGCTCTCAGTGTTTTTGTATTCGCTGTATTGTAAAGACGTTTGTTTCGGATTGTGCACCCCCAAGACATACCACTACGCGCCGCCGCTGAGAGTTACTAACTTTTTATTCGATCCAACCATAGAAGCAAATTGTAAACAAAGGCAGGGACAAAATTAGCTTTTGGTAGTATAACTTTGTTGCCAATGACAGTAGTTAAGCGTTAACTGATCGCGTTAAGAATGTGAATCTTGGAATTATTTAAAGATCAAGTGACTCACATTATAACTGTGGTTAACTGTCAAACAATAAGTGACCGAGTGCGTCGGTGTAATACGTATACTTCCTAGTAGTCGCGGCACGGGCAACTGCGTGCTGGTTTGCAGAGTAACCCGTTTATGATAGGTAGTTTAGTCTGTATAGAATAGCGTTAGGCATACCTAGGGTAATACTGGGATTGTGGTTGCGCTTGTAGCACGTAGGCTAAATACGTCAACACTGACCGGTATGGTGTCGATTCCGTAAGTAGGGAATACTGCATCGACATAGGGTACGATCTAGGCTAGCAATCAGGTCTACCTTTAAAAATATTGCTAAAAAGAACACAAGAAACGCCTCGGACAATCAAATCCATGGTGGACGGCTGAGATTTACCTACCTTGTAATAAACTCGCGAAAATGGAAAGAAAAGTAGGAACGTGGAACGCAAGAGGGATGTATGGAAAGGAACATGAGATTTTGAATGAAATGGAAGAGAGAAGGTTAGATGTGCTGTGTGTGAGTGAAACTAAGTGTAAAGGGAATGTAGTGATAGAGGTAGGGGAAGTCTAGGTTTCTGGTCTGGAGTAGAGAGTTGGACGCATGTTTCAAAGGGAGTGGGATTGATTGTGAGCGAATTTCCTAAAGCGCATATAAGGCAGTATGAATTAGTGTCACCCCGGCTACTTTGGGTTCGAATGGAGATAGGCATCAGGAAACTAGTGGTTGTAGCGTGTTATGCTCTGGTGACTAGTAATAACTAGGATGAATGTGAAACCTTTTGCATAGAGTGTAGAACGGGTGTTTAATGCATGTCACGAGAATGATAGAGTGATTTTACTGGGTGACCTTAATGGATGGGTGGGAGTAGGAAGAGAAAACATAGGTCATGTAATTGGCCCTTACGGCGATTCCAGAGTGAATGGGAATGTGGAAGCGTTAGTTGGGTTATGCTTAGAGAAGGCGTGCTTGTATCGAATACGTCGTTTAAACATAAGCATATGCATTTATATACGTGGCAAAGGGGAGAGTCTAGAGGTATGATTGGTCTAATCGTTTAGGATAAGAGGTTACGTGAATTGGTAAAGGGCACACGAGTGATGAGAGGTTCTGAATATGGGACGGTGCATTTTCTGGTAATGCCAAAAATTAAGCTTGCTAGAAAGTAGGTATAGAAGAAGGCAGTTGTAAGAAAGACTGGAGTGAAAGTGGAAAGATTGTAGGAGGAGAATGTGAGAAAGAAATACGTACAAAACCTAGAGAAGAGAATATTGTCAGAATAAGCTGAATGGAAGTAGAAAATTGAAAAAGGTGGCATCGAATTTCCATGGAAGAGTTCGAAAGGCCTCGTGATAGAGTGTGCAACTAAAGTATGTTGAGTGAGTACGATTGGAAAGTGAAAGAAGAACGCATGGTGGAATGATGCCGTGAAAAATGCAGTAAAGGAGAAGAAAGAAGTGTATAAGAGAATGATTGGAACCAAAGATGAGAAGAACAGAATGGATCTACTGAAAGCGTATCAGACTAAAAAGAAGCGCGTAAGGGAAGCTGTGAAAGAGAGTAAAGAGAGTCTGAGGGTGAAGGAGGGAGTAAGAATGCAGAATGATCTTGCCAGTAATAAAAGACTATTTTGGAAGTGGCTAAGGAATGTAAAGCAAGGTCTAAGGAACTGAGTAAACGGAATACGGAATAGCGAGAATGAAATGGAGTGGTGTGAAAGTAAAGTGATATTGCGTTGGAAAGAATATTTTAAAGGGCTGTATGGCAATAGGGATACTGGCATAAGTGTGAATGTGGGAAATGCTGGAATAAATAAAATCAAAGGGAGCGACAAGAATATAGGCGTGGAAGAATTACGAAATGCAATAATGCAAATGGGAAGGCTGCTGGAGTAGATGAAGTTACGAACGAAATGTCAAAGTATGGCGGTATGCGACTAAGGAATGGTTGTGCAATATATTTAATGCTTGTGTTCAATTAGCTAGAGTGCCATAGGACTGAAAGGGTGCTATTATCGTGCCTTTGTACAAAGGCAAATGTGGTAGAGCTGTAGAGCTATAAGTTTATTAGGTGTAGCTGGGAAGGTGTTTGGTAGAATTATAATTGATAGAGATCGCATAAATACTGAAAGCAAGATATGGGATGTACAGGGTGGGTTCATGCCTGGACGACGGTGTGTGGAATAAATGTTTAGTCAGCAGTAAATGGCCGAGAAGTGGTTGCATGTTAATGAGAAGATGTATTGTACATTTGTTGATTTAGAGAAAGCGTATGATAGTGTGAATAGATGCAAAATATGGGCAACTCTGACGGATTATGGTGTAAAGGGAGAACTACTGAATGCAGTAAAAGCAATGTATGACGGAAGTAGAGCATACGTGAGAGTTAACGGTGCGGTTAGTGAGTACTTTGAAATTGAGCAAGGTGTGAGACAAGGATTGCTTGTTTAGTATATTTATGGATGAATGCGTGAGAAGTACATGTGAGGACTTGAATGGTATAAATATAGGCAGCTAAGATGTAAAAGTGTTGATGCTTGCCGATGGAGTACTAGTAGCTTATAGAATGCGCCAAATGCAACGAATGTTCAATAAGTTTGTAGAAGTAAGTGAAGGAATGGATCTGAAAATAAATAGTGGCAGAACAAAGGTAATGGTTTTCAATATGACAGATGAAGAGGAAATATGTCAGCTGAAGTTGGGTAGCGAGATAATTGAACAAGTGGATAAGTTTGCTTACCTTGGCAAAATGTTTGCAAATGATGGGCGAATAGATAATCAAATTGAAAACAGAGTGAATGCAGGCAGGAGCATAATTGGCAGCATGTGGTCAGTAACCAAGAATGAGCGCAGTTGAGTATGGAAGCAAAGAAGGCTGCGTACAATAGTGTATTTGTTCCAACTGTTTTATATGATAGTGAGACTTGGGTATGTCAGAAGAAGCCTATGAGTAAAATAAACGCCTTAAGTATGAGGTACCTAAGAGCTACATGTGGCAAAACGAAACGTGACAGAGTAAGGAGTGAATGGGTGATGGATACGTGCCAGCTGAAGGAGGCACTGCCAGAACTGTACAAAAGAAGTGCGTTAAGATGGTTTGGACATTGGAACGAATGAGTAATGAACGTTTAACAAAGAGGATATATCAGACAGGTATGAATGGAAAACTAGGTAGGGGTAGACCAAGAAAGAAGTGGTTGAATATTATTGAAGAAATTGTAAAAGAAAAGAGAGCAAAGATCGCAAAGAATAGGAGAGCTTGTTAAAAACGTTGTATGAATTTAATGGAAGCAAAAGAAGTATGTAAGGACAGAAAGGAATGGAGAAACGTAGTGAATGGGTGATAGTAGTGATAGTAGGATTAATAGGTAATAGTGGGCTGGTGTGGATACTGTAGAGTGCTGGAAGTTTAGGTGAAGGGCGGTGGTAGTGAGAGGGGTTGGTGGGTGGGTGCATGCAGTGATTGTGAAGGTGGAGGCTTGTTATTGAGTTTTGCCCACCCCGCTAAGGGAATGACATGATTGGTAGTAGTAGCAGTACCTGTCAAACATTTAATAATGGCCGGTGTATCTGCCTTTAAACTATCTAGGCAAATTCAATCAAAGTTATTGTATTTTTCAATGACTAAACACTTTTTAATTTTATAATATCTCACAATTTTTGCCCTATACCTTAGTGTAGCGTTTAAATCTTGTTATTAAATTTTGGCGTATCTAAACTTCTTAGATTACAATTGCCATTCGTAGATCCAAGTTGAATAATTGAAATAAGTAAAAATACGTTTACGTTGTTAACCTTTTACGTTATCTTAATTGGCATTCATTGAAATAATTGTCAAAAGGAAGTAGCTTCAACTATAGCTAACAAAAGTTGTTAGAATCTGGACTATTTTGACTATTTCAGCATAAACTTTTGGAGATCATCCCGAATAGACTAAAATAGTTGTTGAGTTTGAAAATGCTAAAAATTCCTAATTTGCGATTTTTAATGTTCCAATTTTAGAGAAGTTTCAAACCCATTCTAACGATTTAACAAATTTCACTAGGATCTAGCTTTAAAATCAATCAATTAAATTATAAATTTGGTTTAAATTTTATATTTGTGAGATAACGACCTGATGAGGAAAAATATCTTGAATGAAGCGAATAACGCTGTGTGAGTAAATATTTCAATTTTGGTCATTTTCATACCGATCGCCGTTTATGTGTCGTGCATTATTTCCCATTTCTTTACACTTACAGAAAAAGCGGCGTTGTTATACTCACCCTTCATCTGCATCTAACCTAGCTCCGATTGCTGCTTTTGCTCCGACTACTGATTCCATCCTGAGCACTGGTTTCGCGCTGTCGCCGTATAAGCAGCGAATACTAATACTAAACTTACGGGAAAACGAATTTTTGTCATCATCCTACTTCTCCATATAAATAATCACTATTCACCTTAAAAATTTTTAACGCCATTAATATGTATTTTTGGTGTAATTATAGTTTTATATATTACTCTTTAGCACTATTTCATACAAGGGCGGCCTGATAATTTGCAGGTTTCCAAATGTATATCATGTCAACTACAATCTGTTAGTAGGCTGAACGTTCATTTTTAGCCATTGAGATAGAATAGTGGGGAGATGTTACCACGTGATAAAAGTGGCATCACTTCGCCATCTTGTTAGTATTTTCTGACAGGCTGTCAAATTTGAGGTGTACCCTAAATATTTTCACTTTGTTTGTGTTTTTTAATTTAGGGCCATCTAAATTAGTTTAAAAGCGATGTCTTATTCTTTACCTAACTGTTGCAGCAGGAACTGCGTGGATAAGAAGAAATTAACCGGAATCACGTTTCACAGGTTAATGTAAACAATATACAGAGTCGTCTTCAAGATTTTTTTTTTATTTTTATTTGAAAATAAACATTTTGAGTATAGTGGTTATTTATCATTGCCATTGTATTCTCGAAATAACATCTACTAACTCATTTAGAACTTACTTCATATGTATGTGTTCGTCATAATTTTCATTTAAATTTTCCTGAAAGTGGCTCTGTTAAATACGCCATGTTGTTAGTATTTTAAGCCAACCTACTGATGCCATTTTCTGCTAGCATAAATAGCTATCATGTCATCTCTCTTATATTCTATCTCAATGTTTTTAGCGCTATGTGTCATTTATTTTATGTTTGACAGCCATAAGAAGCGAGCAACTTGTGATTGTGTTAAAATAATGGATAAAAACAAAGTTTTTGGATTGAGTAAGCATTATTTTTTGCGTGGAAAAAACGCGAAAAAAACAAAAAGAAAGCTTAATAAATGTTATGACATATCTGCTCCAGCGAATTCGATTGTGATTTATTGGTTTGCAGAATTTAAACGTGGTCGTACAAGCACAATTGGTGAACATCGTTTAGTGCGACCAATCGAAGTGACCAACAAAGAAATAATCGATAAAATCCATATGGTTTTGCAAGATCTACGTATGAATGTACGTGAGATAGCTGACACCGTAAACATCTCAAACTAACGTGTGGGTAACATTTTGCATGAACATTTACATATGAAAAAGCTGTCAGCAGGGTAGGTGTCGCGTTTGTTGACAATCGAACAAAAAGCAATCGTATGGTCATTTCAAAGCAATGTTTAGCAATGATTCAACATAATTCAGATAAATTCTGCATATATTCATAACCGTAGATGAAATGTAGTAGATCCACCACTACACACCTGAAACAAAACAACAATCAGAACAATGAGCTGAAACCGGTTCAAGTTCACTAAAGCAAGCAAAAGTGGTTGTATCAGCTAGAGAAGTTTTGACGACTGTTTTTGAGATGCATAATGCGTAATGTCTATCGATTATCTTAAAACGCAAAAAACAATCACAGGAGATTATTATCTGGAATTACTGGACCAATTGCACGTTGAAATAAAGAAAGAACGACCACATTTAGCAAAAAAGAAAATCCTTTTTCATTATAACAACGCACCTGCTCTCAGAACATGGAAAGCTCAACAGAAATTTTGAAGAAAAAGTTGTGTTCTCATGTTCAAACCGGTCATTTATTAGACCGCCCTCGTAAATAAATTACATTTATTTGTCTATCGAAAATATTTGTTTACATAATTACGTAAAATTCGTATAGAGGTATACGCATGGGAACCCACTCAAATGTCTTAGTCAATTCACGATAATTCCCAAACTGATTTGCTGAAATGATCGGAATAAACTAATATCCATCGATCTTTGTTTATTTTATTTGGAAATATGTCTAAGAGTCTAAGAGCCATATCTAACCCAAAAATGTTACTACTATATTAAATAATAATTAGATAAATAGTTGACTTATATAAATAAAATCTAAAGTCTAACACAAAGAAAAAGTTTTATATGATAATGAAGCCAGTATTTTTATTTGTAAAGTCACTCTACTTCCGGAGCTTAATTTAGACAATTCAAAGATATTCATCTTAAAAACATAAATCAGAAAGTTATAAAGTTAAAACTTTATGGTATAATATTAAAATCGATATTATATGTCTTGTCAGGCGTCTACGACCTCAACATTTAGTTCTTCGAAAACCATTTAAATATAACTTATTTAAAGATAGCAAATAAAAGTTTATGGAAAATTCAAAGTAGAGTATATGTTAAATACAGTCGACATGTAAACAACAGTATCTTCTAAAGTAAAATGCTCTGAACAAAAGGTATTGTTTAGTATAGTATATCTACTTTAATAGAAGTACTATTTACAGAAGGGACGTATTTTAGCATTGAGTTGAATAAAATGAGAACTATCTTTTTTCTACATTAAGCATTTTCCATATACCCATAAATTGGTTAGTTGTATAGTCCCTTGGAGAATTGAAATATATTTAAAATGTATAAGTGACAAATTTTATGAACAGCAATAAATTCTATGCGAGATAAAATTTGAAATACATTCTACCAGATGCAATATTAGACATAGAACCAGTACTAGTTACACTAAATATCAAAGGATTGTTAAATCTCTAAATTTAATTGAATAAACGGCCGAATATCGCCTACTAGAAATTTCGAAAGTAACTTAACGACAGCGTAACTTGAGTTCTAGACCAGGATTGCATTTAAAAAGGAACTTCAAGTTTACCATAGAATATGTACTATATGCAACAATTGAAGACAAAATACATTTTTTCAAATTAATCAAAATAAAAATGTTTTAGCGTAGTTTTGCTAAATAGTGACGCCATATTCAGCTTGTTCTAGTGTGGGCCTATGTATCTAAAAATTGTATTAATGTAGTTTTGCAGTTACTCCGTCGTTTTTAGATTTCTTTGACAAACAGCATGTATGAACAATTAAAATGCCACTTTTTAGTTGAGCCTTAGTAATTGAATAAGTAAGTTTCATAAAAGATGTAATACTTCGAGTTGTATCATTTTTGCTATCTATAGTATGATATACTTTTGCTTGTTACCTTATTTTATTTTGAATTAAATTACTACTATAAATGTAATATTTTTGATTTTTGACACCTTTTTTAACCAAATTTCACAATACACCTAAAATTTCTCCTTTATAGGCCGTGTTTAATATGAGTTTAAAACGCGGAAAACTGCTTGTAAGCGTAGCATTGAAAATTAATGTAAGGCTGCCAAGACGGAAGATCATCAGGGTCACAAGAAATATGTAACAACATCACACACATCATATGTATCAAAATTAGAACTAATAATTCTAATTTCATGAAATCGTTTGTTTGCACAAGCTAGTAGTTTCTAGGGTTTAGTATCAAATTATGATCCTACACGATCTCTTACTCTTCGAATTGCCAGACGGTATTAAGCAGACAGTCGTATTTCTCTAGTATAAATTAATCAGAATGATTTTGATGATACTGATTTTGATCTAGATTTCCACGTTCGTGCTAAAAGGAAATAAAAATATCAAGTTCACATGAACCAGCAGAAATTCACAATCAAATAACAGATGGTAAAAACGAAATTTTGGATAAACCTGAAAGAGAAGAAAGAAGATTAGGCCAAAATAAAAAATCTAAACTAATGGTATGGAAAAGCAAGACAACTAAGTTTCTGAGAAATTATGGAAAAACGTTCATTTCTCTATCAAAAACATATAAATACAGGGCTCGTCACAGACGTACTCCATGTAATCAATCGTATATGTTAGATTGTGGTAGAAAAATGAGTGAGGCAATACGTCAAGAACCTTTTTATAATTTTTGTGGACTAGGAGAATTTATTGCTAGAAATTTTTAAACAATCAAATTAAAATACCAGTATTCACCTACAGATCACCATCGTGATCTAAACTCTGTAAATACTATTTCTAGCCAACTTTAGTAGGTAGACCCATACGTATAGTTCTGAAGAAAAGAAAAAATGCATACGTATTCAAGGAATATTTAAAAGGAAAAAGCGTATCATTATTGACGGTAGTTTATTAACTACCAAAAAATTACAAAACCAAATTTAAAAAATTGTTCGAAATGGTTGCCCTGTACACAATTAGCACGGTACGAACTTAATTAATGAACTACCGTCTACAATGTATTTTATTAACAATTCTAATATGAATTATAATGAAATTAAGGTACTAAAAATCGTTTTAAGAAGCTTTGGATAGGCCTCTTGGAATAACAAAGACGTGTATTTACGAAAAATCTAAAATTCAGGCTAAATGTTCTGAATACATATCATATATCAAGTATGTTATATTTTCGAAAATTGAAAAAAGCTCAAGCTTGATCTATTTCTAGAAATTGGTGCATGATAGAAAGTGTCTGAGTAACCTACTGTATTTTATGTAAACAACCACGTAAGAATGAATTTCCATTTATCCAATATCCAACAGAGTAGAGTAGATACGGAAGATGGTCAACAATAGTACTTTTTATTTTCGCCCTGAATCCCGAAAACAAAATGCGATATCGAAATTTGGTTTCCAACATTGTAAATTTCTCAAACAATTAGGGGAGGTTAACGGAAACTGCTACTTTCTATTCCACCAATGACGTAGATACCCATACCTCGAAAAGTGGACAACCTGTACACGTATTGTATTGTAATCTAGGCATAGGTAGTAAAGATATAGGTTGACTTATGAATATTACTCTGCTAACATATATTGTTTTATTTCTATAACATACGTTTTATCATAAAATCGTGTCAATGTATTGGAACATATTTTCTATAACCTAAATACAGGGTGAGTTGCGGGAAATGTATGTATTTGGAACAGCTGCTACATTATTGTTGTACGTGGTGGAGAGGTTAGAGGTTAAGTCAGTGACTTGACTGTGGCCTACCATTTTTAATCGCCATTGAGCAGTGCACAACAAAGCGTCGTATTTTTTCCTACGACATGTTTATTAAAAATAGTGAGTCTGTTATCACAACACAGCGGATCTTTCGTTGGCACTTTAATATTAATCGTAATGGAACAGTTCCAAGACGAAACACATTCCTATGGTGGGTTGCGGTGTTCAGAACAACAGGAAAAATAAATAAAACGAAGCCACAAGAGCCTGAAAGAACTGTGAGGACGTCCGAGAACATCTCTAGAGTGAGACAGGCATTAATGAGGAGTTCATGTTGATCGGCGCGGAGACACGCACGGGAGCTGAACATGAGCGATGATTTGTGAGGAAGATTTTACGACTAGATCTAAAGTTTCATCCTTATGAAATGCAAGTGATCCAACAACTTAAAGTGGCGGACTATGAAAAACGAATAGACTTTGCAGTGCGTATGCAGGTGTTATTCAGTGATAACCGAAATGCAATATTGTTAATGAGTCATGAAGCTCATTTTTACCTAAATGGCTCGGTAAAAAAGCAAAACTTTCGTTATTGGGCCTGCCAAAATCCCTGCACCTTTCATGAAAACCCTCTCGATTCCTCGAAGTTTAAAGTGTTGTGTGCGGTTACCCGTTTTGGGGTAATCGGGCAGTATTTTTTCGAAGAAAATGACATCACGATTACATTGAACTCACAACGCTATGTTTACATGTTGAATACATTTCTCAAACCAGAACTTCGGATGCAACGAACAAATACGAGAAATGTTATTTTCAACAGGATGGTGTCACAGTGCACACTGCCCGCACATCAATGACAGCTGCGAGAAACATGCTTTGGTGACGCACTGTGGCCGCCAAGGTTATCCGATTTGTCCAGATGTGACTATTTCCTGTGGGGATATTTAAAATAACGTGTTTATGCTCACAAACCCCGCAATCTAATAGACTTGAAAGATGCAATTACAGAAGAGGTGCATTTAATCGGTCAAGGTTTGTTGACCAGAGCTGCAGATGATTTTCTGAACAGACTGGAAACCTGTATTTAAGTGGATGGTCACATGAGTGATATAACTTTCCAAAAATGACTATGTTTTATCAAATGATATATTTTGATATTACTTCTTGTAACAATAAAATAATATTATTTTGTACATTAACTTTGTACTGCTTATTTTAAAACCGTACCTTTCCCGTAAGTCACCCCGTATAATTGCATAACGGTGGGGAAACGCTTACCGATTAATCATATTTAAAGGGTTATGTCTCGGTAAGTAATTAGTTTTGAAGCCTTATCTATTATACTTTTTTCCTATCTCATAGAGTATTATAAATTTGACACTGTAGATATATATTAATAGGTTGAATTAGGAGTGTTGTTATCCTTACATAATGGATTGTGGTGGTTGATGTGTAACATGACAAATAATTGTCATTAGAAACAATTCTATATTAAAATTAAAGGAAATAAATTTAAAGCACAACAATTAATTACGGTTAAATGGTCAACATTGAGTTAGGGTGGTATGGCGTTTTGAAATTATTTTTAATGAAAATGCAAAAACACTTCAGCTTTATTTTGAAATGCCCTACAACCTGTATTTTTTCTAAATTAATTGAGTTACGTTAAAGGGTGTATTTGCCTATTTCAATTTTTTTAAGGATAGTTTTCGCCTTTCAAACCTGTTGAAAGTGTTGAAAAAAATTAAGCTATCATTGGAAATGAAAACGATTATTTTAGGGTTTATTCCATTCGAATCGGTCCACTGCATGTACGTGAACTGCTAAAATGGTCGCATACAGCTTTAACTTTGAGGGTGGTTTTTATCTCATAAAACTGTTTCATAGCTGATAAAAACAATACTTGTCTCTTATATTATAGTTTTCTACAACATATCCAAATTATATCCAAATGTGAGTCGAACACCTAGGATACCTTGTCAGTTTAAGTGAGCTGTATTTTGCTATTCTCGCCTTATTAAAATATTACACAGCAGACAATTGAAAACGCATCAAAATTTGCATTTTAAGTAATTTTCAGAAATTTTTCTTGTTAATCATTTTGCACTTCCGGGACTAAAACGCTATCGCTCGATAAATAAACTTTCTTTGTCGGGATTAAAAGAGGCACTTTAGTCCCTTGGTATGTATATATTATACAAATTTTTGTTAAAAAAATCTCTCTTAACCGCATTTTTAAATATTTTTCCGCATATTAAATTACAGTATGCCTTCGAATTTATCTAAAAATTTGCAACAGTTTAAATCAATTACATACTGTTGATACAGAATCTATTCAGAAGCTTCTGAGACAGGTATTAAATGTATCTACAAAATGTTTCTGATTTAAAACGCTATAATTGCGTTTCAGTATATTACGATACAAATCGGCAAGAACATTGTACCACGAGAAGAAGTTAGACAAACGATACCTTAAAGGTAGTGATTTGCTAATTTTTAAGACCTGTTGTCCCAAGGTACTTAACAAGTATGTTATGAGGTATAATGGTGAGGTTACTATAATAATCGCAACAGTTCGGGAAATATATCAGAACGTGACGAGAAACATAGTCGGTAAATGAATAAAGACAGGTCTAAAGCGCAAAACTATTATTTTCGCATTCAGCATTCGATTTTATTTAAAAAAAAGTTCCAGTAAATAGTAAATTACTGGCACTACCAATACATATTGGTGATGAATCGCTATCAATTACTAATGTACCGGACGCTACTTCAAAATATTACGTCAAACGACATTATAGATAATTGGGAAAAAGCTTAGCTTCGAAATTTCGAGGCTGCAAAAAAGGAACAACATTGTAATTAATACGGGCAATATACACTAAGGAATTCTATTTATATTGGTAATTGTTGACGGATAATGGACAAAGCATGGGTTTTCTACTTCATCTGGAGTAGGTTACGTCAATGGGGAAAGAACAAACAAATTACTCTACTTAGGTGTTAGAAACAAATTTTACCATGTACTCGTTAAACCTAGAAGCAAAAAAGTAGAACCCAATGGGTATAAGTGTTTTGAACATTATATTGATCCATGTTTTACCATTGAACATGACATAATAATGAAGGGAAATGATGTATGGTTTAAGATACAAACACGTTATGGGCGATGGAAACTCTAGTGGTTGTGCAAGAATTATAGAAAATGTTGCACTTTCAGAAGTGGAATTTGTAATATAATATTATATACCAAGATACTAAAGTGCCTACAGATACTTAAAGTGCATTGTCATATCAAACCACCGCATGAAAACAAAATGATTACTTAAATATGATTTTCACACATGACTTGGGAAGAATAGATATTTGTAACCCCATAAAATGTTATACCAGATATTAATATATGTCTGAATTTGAATCGGTAACTTATCTTGCATTTAATCACGGAGTTATTTAAAAAAACAATTTAAGTTTATTTTTCAGTTGACAAACAAAATAATTCCTTCCTATTTCAGATATATGCCATTGAATTGTGAAGCCTAAAATCTGATTACTCATAAATAACGATGTTGATTTGAGATACTTCGCGCATCATACAATTAAGACAACTACTGCCAATATGATTTTTAAGAGTAGGATTTGGTAAATAGGTAATGCTAGTCAGAAATCTTTCCTTCGCAAACAGAACTCTTGTGGTTAGAATAATTTAGTTATTCTTCAATTACTTCTATCATATTGTAATGGAAAAAACACTAAACAGATATCGCATGAAAAATTTTCGAATTGTAGAGCGAAAACTGATAAATATTTTATTTCTCATTACAGTTTTTCACGGCGTAAACATTAATATAATCCAATAACATTAAAAATTGACTTACTTGTTCCCTGACTGTAATTGAATTTTTTATTGAAATTTAAATTCCAGCAGGTAAAAAATACCTAAAATAGGCATATAGAAAATACATAATGTACAAATAACCTAGTCTACAATATTTATTTATTCATAAACAGGTTCTTATGATTGTTTTAATAATAGCTTATTTAAAATTTCTAAGGTTGGTATTAAATATGTCGATACCTTTGGATTTCACCACCCTATTCGTATAATCACACATTCTATATAATAACGAATTTTTTCCGTAATTTGATGACTTTATCGGTAAGTAAAACAGGTATGTGGACCGTAAGCCTAGTTTTGGTATAATAAAAGAGATTTGCTAATAGATTTGCAGTTTTCAATTAATCCATTTATGAGTTTATACATGCGAAGCAATGCATCACAGACTCGCCTTTCAGATAAAGAGTGTAAGCTATAGCTATGTATTAAATTATGGTAATTGTATAATGTTTGTGATAGATAAACACCAGTTATTCGAAACTCTACATATTTTAAAAATTTAATCTGCATATGTTCAAGTTTACTTATTTGGTACTTCTGCTAGAAATTCCAAACAATAGAAGCGTACTTCAGCTGAGATATGATAATAGCATTATACAGTCGAAATAGTGTACTTATATTGACAAATATT